>UCOH01006376.1:0-107492 GCA_900474275.1 Synergus japonicus
TATATATATATATATATATAAATATATATATAAATAGTTCCTGTATTCTAATCATTCAGAAAGTTATTCTAAACCTGTCAAATGTAGAATGTTACATCCTTCAATAAAAATAAAACGAAAAATGAATCCGCTAAATCTTTAAAATATAATACATAAAAAGGAAAAACTTTACAATTTTTAAGTCTTTTTCTCTTCATCCATTAATTTAGTTAATTTGTTGGTAACTGAAGCTTCAGTAGTGTGAAGATACTCGAAGAACTTCGCCTCTTCACTTTTTTCCTGAACTGGTTTATGTTCAGCTTTATTCTGAAAAATATATATGTTTTGATAAATATGTAAGTTTTTTCACATGAAATGAAAGTAGATTTTCACCTGGATCTTTTCACCATAGATACATCTTTATAAATTCAAATTTCTTGAAATTTTCTTACCTTTTGACTTCTCAAAGTTAAAGATTTATTATAAGACACAGAAACCACGGGAGTATTCAGTCCTATTAATTCTTCCAGCTGTTCCACACATTGAGAAATTGTAAGAAAATCAATTTTCTTTTCTGTTAAAATTTTTGATTCAACTATTTCTTCTATAGGAGTCCATAAAATAAAACTTGCTGGTAGACCAACTTTTGACGTCTGATCACAAAGCTTCACGACATTAATATCCCGCAGTAAAATCTTATTCAAATCTTCATCATTTTTAGAAGTCGAACAGACAACAAACTGTCGTAGATTTGCACATTTTTGTTTACACTCCTCAACTAGGTCCTTTGTAAGTCTATCTTTAGAAGAAGTAGACCTATCTGATGATTCCTCCATTCGTTGAAGATCAAATATGACATCAATTGGATTGAAATTTAATGCTTCTTTTAATAGAGTCTTTACATTCTGCGACTCAGAAAAATCTAGATCTTCGCGAAGAATAACTTTTGCTCCAGATTCCTGCCAAATTTTGTTTCGATAGTTGAAAAGAGTTTTCGAAGTTCTTCTAGCTGAAGCGATTAATATATTTTTAGCTCCTCGAGCAACTAAAAAGTTGACTAATTCCAGGCCAAAAGTAGACAAATTGTCTATTATCACGTAGGATTTTTTATCTGAACAGGAAAAGCAAGAAGCAACTAACGCTCCTTTAGTTGAGTTTTCTGGTTGAACGTTAACCACAGTCTAAAAGAATAACATAAAATAATTACATAAGAACAAAAAAGAAATGAATCCTGACATTTATTAACTATCAATTAAGTAATAATAAATAATATGCACCTTTCCATAACTTGCTTTGAGACTACAATCTATAAATGCTTTTCGAAGTTCATCTCTTGAATATAAAATTGACGGTAAAGGTTTCACAACACCCCTACTGATTCCATTTTTCATCATAGCAGCCAATTTCTGTTTTGTACTCGCATCTGCAATAGTCAACTTCTTCGGAATAACTGAATAAAGACTAACTTCCTTTAAGAAAATTTCCATTCCCACATGTGCACTGAAAGCCTCTTTTAGATTTCCAAGAACAATGACACGAGCATTTGGTTTCACGCTGACCAAGCAAGACTCGATTTTTTTTAAATTGCTACTATTGTAAATAACAAGATCAACTCCTTTGCCCTTATTGGCTGATAAAACCTGATTTTCGAATGAACCCTTTGAACTGAAAAGATGATCATCATTAATAGGATATCGCTTTTTAAGATATGCTCTCTCTTCATCTGTCGTATAAGTCGTGAACACTTCACACTCTTCACTTAAAGCCAAATTAATCGAGGCTTGTCCAAGAGCAGAAATACCATCATAAATGAGAACTAATTCCTTCTTCTGTATTTCACCCTTTAAATAAAGAGCCATGTAACTTGCCGCATATGCTACTGGAATAGTAGCTGCGTCTTGTAAGTTCCAAGTTTTTGGCACTTGCCAAGTCAATTCTGGATCAAGTACGGTGAGACAAGACATAGTTCCACTTGCTGATATCCCCATTACATTCGTTCCCTTCGAATCGATTCCAGAATATCCTAAACCGAAATTCTTGAGTCCACATTTGACTTTTTTAGAGTTGTTTCTCTCACTGATGACAACAGGTGACATTTTTTCAGTTGCAAGAATTAAATCGGATTCGTCAATCGTCGCGTACTGGACTTTTACAACTTTATTGTCCTCTAAGTTATTAGAACATTGTTCTTCGACCCATTCGATCGAATCTAAGTTACCAGGATGACTTTGCCAAGCTCTCCAGTTTTTAGCCTCACGATTTTTATTAACAATTGGAGTTGCTTGAGATTTTACTGATGCAGCTGAGGCTGAGACAATTTTTATTTCGTCTATGTTTGCTGAACCCTTTGATGAATCGCGGATAATTGGCATTAGCTTGATTCCATGGAGTTCTATACCACCTGAACGAATGATGTTGAGTTCTTGATCACACAGTACTGGGATAACTGAAAAAAATGAAAATGGTGATGTACAATCTTGAAAGAGGACTTTTTGAATCAGAGATGGCAGAAATTTAATATGAAGTACTTACCTTTTGAATTTTGGCATTCTGTTTCATACCGCTTTAAATCGGCGACAATTTTTGTGATTTTTAATGGAACTTGTGTTGTCTTTACATTATTGCCGAAAATATAAATCTGAAGCATTCCTTCAATAAATGCCATCCAGTCTTTTTGAGGTACAAGCAAACCATTTGATCCGTTTGCATTTACTTTATGAACACTTCGGAAAAACTCTGAGTACTGAAGGCCACGAATTTTTAGTTCATTGTACACATCATTGCAGTTCAACTCCTCTTCGCTTTTTTCTTTATTTGAAATTTTGATTTGGTTCTGAACTGCGTCTTCAGTCATCTTCAAAATTCCTGAACATAGAATAGTGCCATCTAATGTTACCTCGAAGCTCCCGGTACCTCTTTGAACCATTACTGTCAATTCCAAAACTTCATCTTCAGTGATATTTTGAATTTTATGAATGACTACATGCTCGAATGTTATTGGTAGTTCCATTTCATCGCTGATGTTCGTCATCACTATCCATGCAAGTTTCAGATACAAAGAATATGGTAAAACTGTTTTTTTGTCAACTTTATATTCTTTCAAGAACTTCCAAGTATCGTTATTTAAATCTATGTTGAATTTCTTTTCGCCTTCTTTGAATTCACTTTGTTTTACGAAGTGAACTACGTGACTGAAAAAAAGATATCTTAAATTACGGAGAAGAAAAGAGAACATAAAATAATACATATGAAATATGTATGAAAAATTACCAATCCCTGTCATGATCCCATTTGATCAATGGCGATATTGATGGCGTGTTACGTGATACAGGATATTCGATTTTGGAATATAATTTTGACACGTCAACTTTGATACCAGTGTTGTGAACTTTTCCTAAAGCAGCCAACATAAACTCGATGTTGTTTGGATGGCCTCGTTTAGTTAGAGCCACATTGACGACACCTTCTGGCAGAGATTTTTTTACAATAGCTTGCAGTAGACCATGAGGTGCAATTTCAATTACAACTGCATTGGCTGAAATAACTCTGGCAGACTCAGCAAAGAGAACAGAACTCAAAAGATTGTTTGTGTGGTATTCTGCAGAAGACAGTCTCGCTGCAGCAGAATTCCAATTACCACGTGCAACTGAAGTACTGATCCAGCGTTTGCTACGACTTTTTGGGTTGGGTATTACTTTGAGAAGGTGTTCCCTTAATTTCACACCAGCTGGTGCTATGTATCTGCTGTGGAAAGCTATGTTACTGCAAGCCACTTCTTTGGCAAAGATACCCTTAGCCTGTAAAAATATGGTAATGAAATTGAATAAACTGAAGTTGATTTTAGATTAAAATAGTTTACAGAATTATATATTTCGAACCGTCAACTCTGCAACGAATTTCTTCATAGTGTCTGCAGGACCACTGATTGTGGTACTGTCTGCACTATTGTGACAAGCAACGTCGATATCCGGAGGACAAAGCGGTTGAATGTCTTCATAGCCAAGACCAACTGCTGCCATAGAACCTTTTGGTAAATTCGACTCCACTGATGCCAGACCTCTAGACAAAGCTGATAAAACCATTTGCTCTGCAGTAAAGCAACCGTCAGCATAAGCACAACCTAATTCCCCAACTGAATGGCCAATCATAAAATCGGGTTTAATTCCGAAGAATGTCAAAAGGTCGACCAAACCAATCTGTAAAAATAGATTCAAGTAGAAATTGCTCCTATAGTAAAATATCACATACACTTAAGCTTTCGAAAATGAAATTACCTGCACGGTGGCAATCCCCACGAAGGAATTTATTATGTTGTCGAATATTTTTGGATCTTTTTCCGTTATAATGCGAATGATGTCAATACCGTGTGGTTTTAAAACTGCATCGCACTTTCGTACAGCTTCCGCAAAAACAGGAAGTTGCATAAAAACTTCTCCTGCAAATCCAATACTTTTTTAATTACTCTCCTTTTTTTTTTAATTTATGATGGATTGAAAAAAAACAAAACTATTTTAATAAACATACCCATGCCTGCCCATTGTGAACCCATTCCAGAAAAGAGGTACCAAATCTCTTTCTTGGCACCTGAGCTGTACTCAATTTCGCGAATTTTATTTTTTACTACTCCATGAGATGGCAGAAGTGTAAAACCTCGATATAAGTGAGCAGAATTTTCTCCCTGAAAGGCCTCGTTCAATAGTTGAAGCATCTCAACATCCACAGGTTTACTTTCCATCTGAAATGAAATACAATTCCAACCATTATTTTTTTTACCATTATAATCTTTCGATGAAATCTTTTAATTGAATTACTAACTTCATTAAGTATAGTAGCCACTGCATCTTCATTAATACCCGAAACTGCAATTAGCCTTGGGAGATTATCATCGGGTTGTCCACCATTTTTCTTTTCTTTTTTAAACGATTTAAGAATAATGGAAGAAGAACAACCACTAATGCTTGTACCATTAATTGCCACATATTCATCTTTCCATGGGGTTAGTTCCGTAACAACTTTTATGCGACCTTCTTTAATAGCAGGAATTTTACTTGAAGGGTTTTTGTAATGCAGATTTGGAGGAATATAACCGGAGTTCATCATAGTGAGCACCTGAAAAATATCGAGGAAATTTTTAGCTAATTGAATGAAGATACACATTTTTCAAAATATATTATAGAACAGGGTAAAAATAAATTCAAGAATCACTTACCTTGGCAATTGCAACTACAGTATTTGCTCCAATGCAACCACCAACATTTGATTTTACAGATCCAATAAGAAGGGGTGTTTTTCGACCTTCATTGTAAACTTTATCGATTGCTTTGACTTCTTCGGCATCAGCTTCTTTGATTCCCAACCCATCAGCTTCAACGAATGACACATCTTTTCCGGAAATTCCACTATCCTTTAGAGTCATTTTCATGACTTCCATTTGATGGTCACACGTCGGATACAATACGGAAAGTCGTTCATATACAGGTCCACTCCTTGAGTGCACGCTCTTTACCTCTGCATAAATTCTTTTTGCGTCGCGAGCTCTTTGTAAAAATAACACTGCAACAGCTTCGCTGCGGGTGTAACCATTCGCTGCATCGTCAAAGGATCTAGTTACACCATCCGGTGACAAAACGCCTAAAATACATCACAGCACATCAAAATGAAAATAATTTTAATAAAATTTATTTCCATTTGAGTGTAATTTATTTACCTATGTTAAAAAATTGATAAGATACTTCAGGGTGAAGAACTACATTTACACCGCCGACAAGTGCACAATCGGATGTACCATTTTTTATTGCTTTAAATGCTTCCTCCAAAGCTACTGCACTTCCAATACAAAGATTATCAATGTTAACACTTGGTCCATTTAAACCCAAAAAAAAAGAAATACGGTTCGCAATCATGCATTTCGATCCACCGAGTAGAGTGAAAGAACTCATCTAAAATACAAAAATCTGTTTTAAAACAGAATTATAACTAGTGATTTTTTTTAAATACTTCAGGAATTTGTAAGAATGTTTTTTGGCTTTTCCAAGATTGTAAGTTATTCTTACATCGCCTCCAACCGACTCCCAAATAGATTTTTCCGTTTCTGAAAAACTGTTTGCTGTGAAAACAGCACAATTACTTCCTTTCATCTTTCGAGGATTATTTCCAGAATCAGCAACAGCTTCATAAGCAGTTTCGAGTGTAATTCTCGCCATTGGATCCATGACATCCGCTAATTTCAAATTAACGCCGAAAGAAATAGCATCGAATTTGTTGACTTCTTTAATGGTTCCTATTCTACTTGGAATCTTTGCATAATCTGTAAAAATTATAATTTTTCCTTTTCATTTTCTCTGATTAATTATATCTTATATACTGGTATTTGAGTAAAAGCCTGTTTTTCGTGGATTGTATGATTATGTATAACGGAGAGTTTTGTGCAAATACAGTCAACCACTACCTTTGTAGTGGGGTTGACTATAAGGTGACCGAAAGGTGACCTAGCGTGAGAGTTGTAGAATTTTGATTGATAGAGTTTATTGTTTCCTATAGTAATGAATTCTTTTCATTATTTCACAGGAAAACGAAATTTTATTTTTAGTCATATGTTTGCATAATTTAAGTTAACTTTGACGCAAAAGACGTATATTTTACAATTCACAAGGATTCTCATTTTTCAATAACATTTTTTACGATTTAAACAACAACTACGTATCTTATCGAAAAATTTTCCATATTAGGTACACTTTTAGAGATTTTTTTGTATTTCTTATAAAATCCGCAAAAGTCTTTGTTACATAAAACCAATTTCGTAAAATAAGATAAAAATGTAAAATTCACTAGTTGGTATATAAAATGATAATTATTTCGAAAATTACATGGGCAGATTTAGAAAAATTTGTTCTGTTACTCTCTTAATTTGGATCAATAAAAATTTCACTAATTCGAATTTGATGAGTATATTTTCCAAAGAAATTATAGAAACAGTTTTCCTAGGTTTCCGCACCCGAAACAAATATTTTGAGTTTTGGACATTAGCCTAGTTAATTTAAATTTGCATAAAAGAGAGTTTATTATTTACCACGTCTTAATTATTATAACAATAAAAAAATAAATTCTTTGCACATACCCAATGTCCATCGAGGATTATCATCTGTAACGCAATCAACCATATTTAAGAGATTTTGTTGAAAAACTTGAACATTTTCACTGTTTGGGAATCTCCCTGCAATCCCCGTAATCACTATTTCGTCTCCAGTCATTGTTGAAGGATCCATTTTGAAAAAAATAAACAAATAAAAAATATTCGTTAAAAGGTACACTTATCCCGGTTTCTCTCTTTTTGAGGAACTATGTTATATTTATTAATTTATGAAGTGTTGGCTGACAAATGCCAAATGACTTCTCTCATTTCCCAACTTAAGACTTTAAAGCTTGTTGGATTGATCCCCTATTATTCTTTGACTATGCAGCCAATCTAGTTATCGAAGTGGGGATCGATGCGTTTAACATGTTTCTGAATATTTATGTTTTTTTACTGAAGGCCAAATTCATTTTAAATCATGCAAACTGGTCATGTTCATGTCATAGAATCGTCTGCGGATGAAATTTTTAATTTTTAATTTTTCAAAGGATTTTGGACGAAAGGTGTTTCAACAATGCACTAAAAACATTTTTTGTACAAAGTTATGAGTATTAGTACTTTTAAAACTCGTGACGTAACTTTTGAACAAATTTTTGGTAATTTTTTTGCGATCTTTTGTAAACATTAAAGCGATGTTAATATTTTATTTTTTCTTTATGGTTTTGATATTCATAACAATATTTTAAAAATAGGCAAAATTAAACATTTTTCTTAAGGAATCCTTAAAATTCGGTCTAAAATGTTTTGAAAAACAACTTATTTGATCCGCAGACGATTTTTATAACTTTAACATGTGTAGCTATTAACCTGAATTTGTAGTGCACTTGACCTGAAAGGAATTATTTTCATTCATAAATAAATTCATATCATGCACGGAAATAATATTGATTGGTATCAGCGAGGTTCCCGTTTCTAAAAATAAGATTACAAACTTGGGGAATCGATTATTAAGATGGGAAGGGTACGTTTTTTTCTATGGAGAAACTGTGCACGGACCCAAAAGTACATATGAGCCCAAATGTACCCATCTATAGCCTTACTGGCCCATCTGTCACATTTAAATTTTAACGTGTACCCAGATGGTCAAGTACCATCTGTGTGTGTTGAACTTGACCAATTGCATAAATTGAAATATATACGTGCATGTGGATAATTGATAAACAGTCAACAATGCATGTGTATTACTACTTTCGTGTAATAAATATAAGGGATTTACCTTATTGATGAGAAACTTATTAGTATTGCTCTCTTAATTCAGTGAAGAGTTCACATCTATCACCCAATTTGCAGGCATTTGATTAAAAAGTGGTTACACATTCACAGTTACGTGCTGGTTCAAATGTCAGGGACCTGACGCAAGTTGCAAGTTGTCTCCACCAGGAACTTTTTAGAAATTGATTTTTGAGAATCTATAATTGTTTTCATTTTTAGTTTATTATCAACGTTTATAGATTGAACAATAGCTAAAAACCCAAATTTTTAATTATTTGTCCGCAAATCTTCTTCCATTTATTTATTGAATCAACGACGATCAATGTTTAAACAATTTTTTAAAAACGTTGAAGACTAGAATAATCTAGAACGAGTATTACAATATGAAATAAGTCAATGACGAAACGAACTCTGATATTCAATTGAAATTCAATATTCTTACGCACCTGTAATATGAAACAAAGTATTCAAGAAAGTATGCAGTATTCAATTGAACTTGTTTTCAAAAAGTCTAGTTATCTTTATCACAATTAGATATAATAATAGTGATAATGTATAATGTAAATTTAAAACATGAATTTGAACGCGAAAAATTTTTAAGCATTCTCCCATTGTTTAATTTTTTATTGTACGATTTTGAATGATATAAATTTGAAACCATTCAATTTCCAAGAAAATTTTCTGAAGAGCTTACGATTGAAAATTGTTTAAGAACTTTCAATGCAAAATTGAATAATGTTGAATATATTAGTTTAAAATTCTGTCAAATTGAGTATGTTACGAGAACAGAATTGAACTCGATAAAAATTTTTTGCAATTTAAAATTGCCTGTTTTGTTTACCTAAAATTGTTTGATTTTAAATATATTTATTTTTATATTTTATTGCCCCACTTTGAATGCTTTACTTTTCAGTTCGCTCTTTTTTCACTTCTTCTCTCTCACATGATTCCCTCTTAACCCACGGGTTCAGATCTCACCCTTTGGACCCCACCTACCCTTTAATAATCCCCTTTTTCTTAGACAAATCCTAGCTCAGGTTACCCTCCTATAATTAATAAATTTCATTAGTAAATAATTTGTACAAATTTAACCAAATATATAAATTTTAAATATTTTAGGTAATAGGTTTTAAAAAGCTACGAAACTATTTCTTTAGGCTTATATCCATCAGCTTTGTCCTAATTTTTTAAAAGAGTAGGTAAAATAGAATCGAAAAACGGAAACCCAACTCTGCTAAATATTAACGAGAAATATAACTTGCAAATTTAGTTTCATGCGACTAAGTTACAATTTAAGTGAATCAGTTACTTTAAATTCATCTGATTAAAACAGTGTAGTTAAACATAATCCAGAATGGATTACGCAGTATTGTTTTCTAATGTTAAATTTTTTTATTCATATATGAAACTGATACATGGGACAAGGGACTATAAACAAAAAATTGCATTCATATTACTAGTTTTAAATCAAATTAATAAAAAACCACAATTGTCCATATACATATCAACAATTTCTTAGAACATTTTATTAAGCTTTTACCAAAATTGAAAAACGAACAATTAAATCATTTTAAAGAATTTTTGTAATTGCCACCATAAACCTTCTTTTATGAGGAAGAAAATGAATAAAAAATTAACAGAAACTATATTATATTGTTCAAAGAATATAAAAAAATAGAAAATACATAAATAAAAACAAGATTTCTTATACTTTCACCGTCAGTTGATACAATACCGGCCGCGGTCTAAAAATAAAACCGTGGCACGTAAACATTATTACATGATAATGTAGTAAATTTTTTGAAAAATAAAAAAATTTGTCTAATAGGTGGGATATTATGTCTTATACAAGAAAGGGTCTCGTAGACTATTTAAATTATCAGAAATATTGAAATTTTATACACTGAAGTATAAATGCATTTATCCCCAAGTTCATAATAAACTAAAACGTGTTAATTAATAGATTTTCTTTTATTAACGCATAATATAAATATGTATTCCAAAATAAATAAATTTATATATGTATATGATTATTGAAAGGAGAGAGATGAAGATTCCAAAAATGATTGGTCAGATCAATTTTTTATATTCAGCATAGATTCAAACTCTTGAATTTGCTAGTTGTGAATGGATCGACTTTAAAGATATATTTTTTGAATAGTGTTTCCTCGTCTTCTTCAACTTCAACAACTTGCTGCACTTCCTGCAAGTGAAATAATATATTCTACAAATATTCTTAAACCTATTATTATTATATTTAATTTTCATTTGCTTTTCATTACCTGGACACTCTGATTTATCAAAGTTTTATAAAACACTCTAACAACAGAAAAATTTGATCCCATCACATTATCAAATTGCTCAAAAATTCTAGGAAGTCTCAGTAACGCAATATTTTCATCTTCCAAACTTTTTTCTTCAATAATTCCTTCCAAGGGACCCCATAAAACCAAAAGTGGAGAAGTTTCTTTCGATTTTCTCTGGCAAAATTTCACCATTTCACTTTCTCTTACCAACAGATCGTTCAAGTTTTCTTTTATATTTTTTACAGTAGAGCAGACCACAAATTTTCTTAAACTGTAATCGTTTTCTTTAGACTCTTCATGCATAAAATTAGTAAACAAATCGTTGACACTACAGGATCCTTGAGATAAATTATTCATACGTTGAAGATCAAAAATAGCGTCAATTTTGCCAAGTGAAGAAGCTTCTTTTAAAAGCATTTTTGCATTTTGTTTCTCTGAGAGGTCCAAATTATCTCGAACGACTAAAGTCACCCCATATTTGCGCCATATATCCAAACGATAATTACAAAACCTTGTTTCAATCTTTTTGCTGGAAGCTATGATTATATTTCTGGCCCCTCGAAGAATTAAAAAGTCGATTAATTCAAGACCAAAGATGCTGAGGCCTTCAATTATTAAATAAGATCCTTTCTTCGAGCATAAAAATTGGGGTTCTGCTAATACTTGGTTCTTCTTTTCTTCTGGTTGGACTTTCACTACAATCTAAAATGTTAATAACAAAAATTCATTAATACAAAAATAACATTGGTTACAGAAATACATCTAAATACAGCAAATGTTTTTTCCATTCAAATTTCTATAATTCCTTTAATAATAAACCTACTTTTCCAAAAACTTTCTTCGAAATGCCATCAGAAAATGCTTTTTTCAATCTTTCTCTATAATACAAATTTCCATACAATGGTTTGACAACTCCTGATTTCAACCCATCCTCAACCATTTTTGCCAAAATCTTCTTCGTGTACAAATCTACTTCAACAGCTCTTTTTGGAACCACTGTATAAAGACTGACTTCCTTCAAGAAAATTTCCATTCCCACAGATTCACTGAATGCTCCTTGAAGGTCTCCAATAACAACAACTTTGGCATTTGGTTTAGCAAAAATGAAGCAAGTTTCTATAATCCTCAAATCACTTCCATTGTAAATTATAACATCAACTCCTTTTCCTTTTGTTTCCACTAGAACTTTATCTGCAAATGAATTTGATGAGCAGCATAGATGACTTTGTGGGATAAATGGATACAAGCTTTGAAGCAATTTTTTATCATCTTCAGTATTGTACGTGATGATAATTTCACATTTCTCATGAATAGCTAAATTAATAGCTGCTTGTCCAAATCCACTTATACCGTCATAAATTACTATTGATGCTCCTTTTTCTATTTTCCCCTTCAAGTAAAGAGCATTGTAGGCAACTGTATATGCTAAAGGAACTGTTGCTGCATCTTTCAAAGACCAATTTTTTGGAATTGGCCAAGTATATACCGAATCACTTGTAATTAAGTTGGATAACGAACCACTTGTAGAAATCCCCATTATTTGAGTTCCTTTTGAATCAGTACCAGAGTACTCAAGACCAAACGTTTTGGGATTTAATCTATCGTTTCCAATTTCTTCCGAAACTAGCTCTCCTGTTGCTAAAAGCAAATCTGATGAATTTACTGCAGCGTACTCAACTTTGACTGTTTTTTCTGTTTCAAGTTCATCATTAGTATTTCCTTCTACCCAAGTTATTGAATCTGGATCAGATACTCTAGTCTGTTTTGCTTTCCAGTTTTGAACAACCGAAAGATTTTGTTTGATTTTTGAAAAGTTTGATAAATTTGTTGTGGCTGTTTCTGAGGTTTCGAGTCCTTCGATAATCACTTCTCCTGTCGATAAATCGTTTAAGATTGTCGTCAAAACTATTCCTTGAATTTCAACGCCTCCAGCAGTTGTGACATTCAGTTGTCGATTAATCTCTACTGGGATACCTGTGAAAAACAGTAATTGTAAAATTTAATTTAAATTCCATTTTATGGCTTTCATATTACAATAAATAAAATATTTGCCTTCTGTTTCCTTTAGTTCGTCCTGGCGTTTTTTATTAATTACAATTTTCCTCATTTTTATTGGCAATTGTATTTTTCGGGTATCATTACCAAGAACAGACATTTGGAACATTCCCTCTATGAATGTTACCCAATTTTTTTTCCAAATGAGAGAACCGTTCGATGAATTTGTCGATGATTTGAGGACGCTTCTGAAGGATTTGGAATATTGATAACCGCGCATTTGTAATTCAGTATAGAGAGAGTTCTCATCTAGTTCCTCTGAATTGTTTTCGAATTCCAGATTTTTTATACATTCCTCACTAGGATTTTCAGTCTTTCGAACAACTCCCGAACATAATAAAATGTAATTGTTTGTTACTTCAAATTTTCCACTCCCTAGATGATATTAAACTTTGTAAATTCTATATCAAGCTATTTTGTAAAAGACGCAAACAAAAGAATTATATATTACCTTTGTGCACCATTACCACTAGTTCAAACTCTTCTTCTTTTGGAATGACTACCTGATGTTTACAAATCTCTACATTCTCGAAAACAGTCGACATATTCTTTTCTTCACTTATTTCATCCAAAACTTCCCAAGCAAGTTTCAAGTACAAAGCAGAAGGTATGACAATCTTTCCATCGATTTTATTTCCCTTCAAAAATTCCCAATCTTCATTTTTTAATTTAATCGTGAACTTCTTCTCACCTTCGTTCTGCTCCTGTGGTTCCTCGTAGAAACTTGTGTACCTATAAATTTAAAAGAACCAATCAGATCTAACAATCGTTGCATTTCTTGATCACTTTAATGTTCTACATGTAAGTGATTACCAATCATTTGCATGATCCCATTTGATTAAAGAAGATATCGAGGCTGTACCAGATGAAACAGGATACTCAATCTGAGGATAGAGTTTCGAGATTTGTGGATTGAGTCCAGCAGTGTGTAACTTTCCGAGAGCAGCCATCAAAAATTCAACATTATCAGGATGCCCTCTCTTAGTTAAAGGTACATTGATAACACCTTCTGCCAATGACTTCCTAACAATAGCTTGCATAAGTCCATGCGGAGCAATTTCAATAGCAATAGCATTGGAAGGAATAGCTTTTGCGGTTTCCGCAAAAAGAACAGGAGTTAATTGATTGTTCATATGATATGCTCCTGAACATAATCGCGCTTTAGGAGTTTCCCATTCGCTTTTAGGTACAGAAGTACTCAGCCAGCGTTTAGTTCTTGGTTTTGGATTCGGAATTTCTTTGTTAAAATACCCAAGAACTAAATCTCTAACTGGTTGCATGTATCGACTGTGGTAAGCAATATTTCCACAAGCAACTTCCCTGGCAAATATTCCCTTTTCCTATAGAAAATCAGAAGGACATATTAAAAAAGTATTTAATAAATTATCAGAAGAGGAACTCTACTTTTTTATGAGAAGAATTCTATTACCGTCAGACTTGCTACGAATTCAGTCATGGATTTTGCTGGACCACTGATTGTGGTACTGTCTGCACTATTATGACAAGCAACGTCGATATCGGGAGGACAAAGCGGTTGAATGTCTTCATAGCCAAGACCAACTGCAGCCATAGAACCTTTTATCAAATCTGCTTCGGTTGATGCCAAACCTCGAACTAGAGCGCAAAGAACCATTTGCTCCGCTGTTAAGCAACCATCAGCATAACCACATCCTAATTCCCCAAGGGAGTGACCGATTATATAGTCTGGTTTTATTCCAATCGATGTCAGGATATCAGTCAAGCCAATCTAATCGTACGAAAAAGATTTAATCTTCCAATATTCTTCTTCTATTATTGCATATAATAATATGAAAAATTACTTGAACAGCTGTGATTCCGACAAAGGCGTTTACTATGTAATCAAACATTTTTGGGTCCTTTTCGGTCAATATGCGGAATATGTCAAATCCTCGAGGTTTTAAAACAGCGTCACATTTCTTTATAGCTTCATGAAAAATTGGTATTCTTAAAAGTGCTTCTCCTGCGAATTAATATTGTTTCGATTTTAGAATTTAATGTTGTATTAATGTATAACAATAATTAATAACATAAACTCACCCATTCCAACCCACTGTGAACCCATTCCAGAAAAAATAAACCAAACTTGCTTCTCATTGCCCGAGTTGTACTCAATTTGCCGCTGTTTTGTTTTTAATAAACCTCGTGGCGGTAATAATGAGTAACCTCGATATAAATGTCCAGTGTTCTCAGTTTCAAAAACGTTATACAAAAGTTGAAGCATTTCAACATCCACAGGTTTACTTTCAATCTGTATTAAAGTCGTATTTATCAAAATTCTTTTATTCGCTACATAAATAAACTCTTTTCGAAAATCGATTGAGTAAGAATACCGACCTCATCCAGAATAAAAGCAACAGCTTCTTCAGTAGATCCGGAAGCTATGACCAATCTTGGCAAATCATCACTTGGTTCGCCAGCATTTTTCTTTTCCTTTTTGTACGATTTTAAAATTATATGAGCAGCAGTACCTGTTATTGCTAATGTGTTAATTGCTGCATATTTTCCCTTCCATGGAATTTTTTCAGTTACGACCTTCATTCGTCCTTCCTTAATGGCAGGTATTTTGCTCGATGGATTTTTGTAATGAAGATTTGGGGGAATTATTCCTTTATCCATGGCAGTGATAACCTATCGAGAATCAAATTTTTAAACATCTTATCATTTTTTCAGAATTAGTTATAGAAATGATGTTTAACCTTGACAATGGAATTGAGTGAATTAGCATTAGAACAGGAACCAATATTCGACTTGACAGAGCCAATTAGAAGTGGTGTTTTTCGATCTTCATTAAAAACCAGGTCAATGGCCTTTACTTCCTGCGCATCTGTTTCCATAATTCCTAATCCATCAGCCTCAACAAAATCAATATCTTTTCCAGAAAGTCCCGCTCCTTCCAGTGTCTTTCTCATAACAACTTCTTGGAATTCGCCCGTCGGATAAAAAGCTGGAAGGCGGTTATCTGTTGGTCCAGCTAAGGAGATAACATTTTTCACTTCAGCATAAATTCGCTTTGCATCTCGAGCTTTTTGCAAAAATAAAACAACGACACTTTCGCTACGTGCAAATCCATTTGCTGCATCATCAAAGGATTTCGTTATTCCCTCTGGTGATAAGAGTCCTAAAAATTTCATAGAAAATCCATTTTTTAAATATGCAAGTCGTGTTTAAAATTATGATAAATTGAAAATAGGTTGGAAATAAAATTTATAATAAATATTGTACCTAATAAGGACATGTGCAGAGATAAATATGGATGTAGAGCTAAACTGACTCCACCAACAATAGCACTATCAGATCGACCACTTTTGATATCACGGTATGCTTGTTCCAACGCAGTAGCACTTCCGCAGCAGCTGGCATCAATATTAATACTCTGACCCACCAGACCCATGAAAAAAGAAATTCGATTTGCAAGCATTGATCGACTGGTGCCAACAATACTGTTTTGCTGAAATAAAAAGATCTGCTCGTAAAAGTCGAAAGGAAAACAAAATATTGATTACGACTTTTGCCTTCAATTTTTCAGTAAATCGTTTTAGAAACGTGTAAATTTAATTTGCTATTTTTTGGCCGGTTTTTTGTTCCGGTTTTCAAGGTCATAGATATATAATGGGCATTGTAAATCTATGATCTGAAAATATGTTATACACAAAAATTTTTTATTCGCATGATCGAAATTTTCATAGTTAAGGTTACATTTAATATTCTTTCCATGCGAACAAAATTCTTAGACTGAATTAAAAATTAAAAACATCATCTGATCTAACTAAATAATAAATTACCTCAAATCTCTCATAAAAAAGTGCTTTTTCCGATTCGGAAAATGTGGTTGCAGTATAAACGGAAGTTCTGCTTCCCCTCATTTGTCGAGGATTTATTCCAGCATCAGCAACAGCTTCGTATCCACACTCAGTTATCATTCTCATTTCAGGAATCATAGAATTCGCGAGTTTTGGATGAATTCCAAAAAATACTCGATCAAACTTTGTCACTTCTTTTAGCCTTCCAGTTCGAGATGGAATGTTCGGATTATCTATTTAAAGATAATTTAATGTAAAATCTGTATACTATTTAGTCTACAATAGTCTTTTATTCCTTTTTTAGTTTTTATCAGTGATTTGCTAATGTGAATTTTGATTAAACTAGAACAATTATTAAATTAATACATACTGCAAGTCCATCTTGGTTCTTTATCTGTTACACAATCTACCATATTTAAGAGATTCTCTTGAAACATTTTGACATTTTCACTCATTGGAAATCTTCCGGCTATGCCCGTAATTACTATTTCATCCCCCGTCATCGTCGATGGATCCATTTCATTGACCATTACTAAAGATTAATTTTTGGTCAGAATCCTATATATTTCTTTAAAAGATACACAATTTTTATAGAGAAGTACGCAAAATTGGACACTACACTTTTATACGCTTCGACCATTAGGTCGGAACTGTCGCGTCGTATGTATTTCATTTATTATTCATAGTTATTTCATTTGCTATTCACAGTCAAGATGGGTGGGGATCGAAGTTGAGGAGTCAAATGAATATATGCAAAAGAAAACTTTGTTTTTCTTTTAATGAAGATTCAATCACTATCATCTAACCTTCACAAAACATATTGACAAGAAATATGGGGCAACCCATTTTTCCTTAATTAGATAAACTTGCCTAATTTTAATAAATACGTGAATTAAAATTTTTTGCTATAGATACCAATATTCCGCGGCCAATGACCTCAAGTAAAAGGATTAGCCTGGTTCATTTCAATACATTTGGATTATAAGTTCGGATTGAATTTTTATACAATAATATAATATATTTTATTTATCGTATTCTATTCATTTTGGAACAAATAATCGATTATATTTTTCCACCACTTCATGATCGAGAAATTCGAAAGGTCAAATTGTAACCTTGTTCTTCTACTATCCATAATCAGGAAGTCTGAGGAGGTCGGATGAGCTCATTATGCGATCTTTAGGACTATGGAACTTTGTGAAATAGTTCATTTTTTAAATTTAAAAAATAAAAACGTAACAATTACATAAAATTTAAATCTTTGACAATGTTATACAACGAAAATAAGCGCGATTGCTTCGCCTTTACACACTGAAATGACAATGCAAATCCGCGCCTCAAATTAATTGACCAATAAGGTGAGCGAACTGCGCATAAAGCTATAAAAAGTTAGCCGAAATGTATGTTCTTTTTAAAAAAGGAATGCAAAAGTTGCAAACATTTTTGAATTAATATTAATTTATATCCTTATACTGGAACCTAAATTCACAAACTCTTGTTACATCTTTTTCTGAGAAAGTCATCACGTATTTTTCCGTAATTTTATTCCTAAATTAAAAAAGATATATGTATGATTTGTTGATAATAGTTCAACTTAAGGTTGCAAAAATAATTTTTTTTAGGACAGTATTGTATGAGGAAGTTGTTTGCCTAACAAAGTCGTCTGTAAATTAGTAGAATTTTCCCAAGCGTGGATTAAAAAGTTTAATTCGAAAATTGCGTAACAGATGTTACGTAAACATTTTTGCGAGTTAATTCCCCCTCGACATTTTCGAGTGTTAAGACCTCCTGAGAATTCAGATCGACTTTCTGCTCAATGGATATGCAAAAAACTCTAAATACATAGATGCTTAAAAAATTGTTTTAGGTTCATTAATTAAAACATGTAAATTAGCACATAGAAATTGTTATTTTGAAAATGTTTTATTTTCATCAAACCTATAGACATCGTAGAAAAATGAATGATTTCACGTAATAAACGAAGTAGCACTTTAATAGGAATGAATGCAATTTTAAATGAATCTAATGTTTACAAAAGAATTACGTTATCGTAATAATGCATATTGCATATTAATAATCCAATAGTATAATCAATAAACCTTACTTAACACACAAATATGTAATTTATAGTAATATAAAAAAGTATATCAATATGTCTGAATGATCTTATATAATTTTTAAACAGTACAAATTGATCAAAGTTTTATTTGACTTTCTACGTCACATATGTCTATTAACACACGCCCTGCGAGCTTAAAAATTCATTGCTATATAATATTTATATATTACTCTTTGGGGTAACTTTCACACTTAAACCTAAACTTGGACAAAGCGTTACAAAAGCTATGTACATAAGAATTATTGTAACTCTCTTTTGTCAATTTCAGTACAATATTAACTAACAGTAATTAAAGAATAATGGAAAACAATTATCTATGATCATTTATATTAGGCACAAAAAGTGCTTTCATTTTGGTTTAATTAGTTTTGGAATGGTGACTCCTTTTATGCGATAGAATTTAAAATTAGGGTCTTTCTCCGCGAGGTGGTAATTGAATACGGCCAATGATACGGCTAGAGAAAATTTTTAAACCGGGTAAGGCAGTTAGTAGCCGGCAAAGTAGGTTTCGAACTGCATTGGTAACAAGTTTCAAGTCTCGAATGATCTTAAGATCTGTCGGTATGTAAAGCTGCTGTTGTTGATGTTATGACCGTTGTGAGGTCAGTACTTGCTCGACTATGTATTGGCTCTAGGGGTGGCACGCTGCAAAAAAAGAAAAAAGAAAAATCAGACTTAATTAATTTTTAATGAATTTTTGCAAATTGTGTATTTTTCAATTTTAGTTTTCGATTTTTATTTGAATTTCATTCCAAATGAAATATTAGAGTTATAGGTAACAGTTAGGTAACAGTTATGTTACTCTGTTATCTTTTTGAATTCCTTATTGAATTTATTGAATTCAGGTGGTTCACTCGTTAACTAAATAAAAAGATGTTTTTCGAATTTCTTCTACAATGATGATGGGGTTTTTAATCCCACATTATTATTTTAAATCTTCACTTACGTTAAGGTAGTTTGACGATTCAAAACTGCGGCAGAGGGTAATGCAAGGGGTGAATGAGCATGTCCTAAGTGCGAAGTCGTCAATGTACCTACAGGAGGATAATTATCGTGGCCCCCTCCTCCCTTACCCCCGTTTGAGAACAAACTCAACTGCAGCTTGGAGTCCACTGCAATTTGAGAAAAGCCAATTTTTCTAAAAATTTTCAAAATGTTAAAAAGCAGACTTTTTTGAGCAAACTATTTAGCTTTTTAGTTCTTAATTTCATTGTAATAATAAGTATAAGATAAAAGAATGTTTATTTTGTCTCATTGAAAAATAATTCAAATAGACGATTCTATTTGAAATAATTGCTGAAATAATTACAATCTTTTACGCAAAAGGAAGACACTAAGTAAAGACAGCGAATCTAAAAAAATTATGAAACAAAGCAAACATGAAGAGTAAAAGTATGTAGTGAATTTAAAGACTCCCACAACCGCATTTCTTACTGAGAAACAAACATAATAATTATATGAATCACGACAATCAATTCAAAGCTTTTTCACTCATTTCTCTACAAGAAAATTCTTTTATTTTATTCGTTTAACAATTGAGTATAAAAAGGATTAAAAATTTAGATTTTTATTCATTATTTTTTAAATAAAAGAATGTTCTTTCTACTGCCCTGTCTTCTTCTCCCACTATTGACTTGCACTCAGCTTATAGGCAACTCCCCATTGAGGAAAAGTACTCATTGTTATCAGTCGCATCTCTCTTTCTGACCAATCAGCTTTGCTGTGGTCTGCACATACTTCCCGAATTCCCCTTCACCCCAGCACATTATACCATCCAATACTATTTAGACGGCCATGATATGCTGTCCACTCATCGATCACAAGACAAACTGACACAGGAACGTACACAGTACACACTATACATACAAATCATTCTAATCTATCAGAAAGTGCGCAAACAAAAAAAAAATCATATAAAGAGCTCTAAACTTTTTTTTAAGTTAGAATACTCCTTTTAAAATTCTCTTTGAATCATAAAAATATCTTTTTTTATTATTTTCTACTATAATAAGCAGCATGCATAAAAATTATAAGCAGTAGCATTTTTGGATTTTTCAATCTTCAGATCTATTTATTTTGATCAGTTTTTATAATTTCGAAAGCACTTGTACACATTGTATGCATATTATTTACAGAAAGATTACATTAAGTTTAAAAATAATCTACTATATGTATTTTTAAAAAAGTTCTTATGAAATGCAACAGAACATTTGGTAG
The DNA here is from genome assembly GCA_900474275.1 of Synergus japonicus. Classification (NCBI taxonomy): domain Eukaryota; kingdom Metazoa; phylum Arthropoda; class Insecta; order Hymenoptera; family Cynipidae; genus Synergus; species Synergus japonicus. The sequence goes on from UCOH01006376.1 coordinate 20,842, forward strand.
ATCGACTACTTTTACCAGACTTTTACTATAATAAATTATAATATACAATATAGTACAATACTGCTATAAATATAATATTTCAACAGTTGTATTTAATACTGCTAGCAAAGTTGACCCCTGACGACTTAAAAACCAATTTATGAATTTTTATTTTTGAATTTTATATGTCGACTACTTATTATAATACATGTTTCAGAAATTAAAATTCATAAATTTGATATTAAAAATTCAGGGGTCTCAGTTGCTGTAATATATTGATGAGAATCGTGATATGTATTTATATATTTAATTCCTATTACGTGGTAATATTACAGATTGCTTTTACAGTCAATTTTATAGTAAAGTCGGCGAATCAAATTCTATTGGCTTAGACGAACTCACTAGACGATTTTATATACAATGAAAGCACACCAACCAGCACACAAGAAATATAATAGCAATTTTTATAAGCACGAAGAAGCAACTACCTGTAGGTACATTTTTTACGAACGTCTAATAAAATGATAGCACTGTTCAATAATATGTATATGTATAGCCAAATTTTTCAGGTGAAATGAATTTATAATTGTTCAAAAATCTGACTATACATAGGTACCGAGGAAACTCGACTACATATTCATAACAAAATGTCCAGCATTTCATAGCGAATTAATTATAATATTAATTTAGAAAATTTATAAAATGAAGGTTGGACAGAAGCTTTTATGAAGATTCAAAACATAAATATTAATTTTTATGTTTAATTTTTTTATGTAAAATTTTATATCAAATTATATATTTTATATCAAAACATACTGATCCGGGATTTGTAAAAAATTGATTTTACCTAATGACGTAATATATGATCTAAATCTATCAATTTAAACTCATCTGATGTATTATAGGTATATTCTTCGAAGGGATAAGAATTAGGATAATGCTCAGATTTTATCTCATATTTTAGTGAAAATAATTCTTGAATAGGCGTGCTCACCGAGGACTCACCGAGTAAGCTGGACTTAATCTCGGTCTTGTGGGAACCGCCACTTGGTCCACCAAGGCCCGATCCCATGTTAGTATGATTTTTCGGCTTTCTTTTCCTCGTCTGAATTCCATCTTTTTTCATACTCATTGGTCTATTTACCTGTTAGACAAAAAAAAAATCATAAAATACAGTTAATATTCAACAAATGTATGATTTAGAATTTTTATGAAAAAATTAACAAAAATAAATAGTTAAGCAATTGTCGTGGAATGTCATGAAGTGATTTCTTGAAAATAAATAAATAACCAGCAAAGAGATCGATAGATAATCTATTCTCTCAACTCAGCAAGGCAAGTCGATAAATACCTATTCTTATCAAGTGTAAAAATCTGATAAGGGAACGATTGAACGGCTGGACATTTAAGTTAATTAAAAAAATGATTAATTAAAGCTTTAAGAAACAAAAGATACAAAATAAAAGCGATTTTTAACTATATAATCATGAATGTGTGAATGCGTCACCTTTTATGAAAGACTTTCTTGGTAAAGAAAATATTTAGAATAGTTAAATATTTTAAAATGAAAAATGAAATATTCAAGTTTTTTTTTAAAGGCAGTAAAAAGTCTAATGAGAGGAAAAACTTTTTGTAATGTGGAATTTCCGAGAATGTTGGGATCATATAACTGTCGTGCAGGGCACAAACGTTTCTTGTTTGCGGCCTTTACTGCATTTGTTTTAAGTCGTCTCTTTATTGTTTCTCAGTCAAGTTTAGCCTTTCTGCGCTTCATTGCGACGATTCTCGACAATTTAATGACGCAAATTCTGGTAAACATTCAGGAACATGAAATTCATGCTTTATACTCAGATTCACCTCGTTTTCATGAATGCAATCTAAATTAAACTCACACTTACGTTTATAGCATGTACTAATTCAAGAAAAGTTTCTATTTCAAGAAATGTAATTTATTATATATACATTAAGAACAAAGGACATTTTTATATTGTAGTGTAAATATGTAATTTATATTTACTCCAAATATTTAAAAAAATGTTTAACTTACATTATGCAGTTTGTAGTAGAGACCGCAGGCATTGCAAACTGGTTCTCCATTATTATTTCTTCGCCAGAGGGTTGTATTGTTTGTCCCACAATTTGCACATCTTACTCCTGGCCTTCTACCACCGCCCTTAAATCAGAAATAGGTAGCGCAAATTTAGAATATTGTATACAATATTTTTAAATCTCTCATAAAAATTTTTTAATTCCTCCAATTGAAAATTGCAAGCAATACGATTTTTTGTAAGCTTCCAATTTCTAATTCAAGTACCTAATATAATAATGTTAGGAAAAAATCTCGGAAGAAAATGAAGCCGATGACATAGGCAGTTTTCTAATCTTGTCAATTGATGACTATTATATTATCGACAAGGAAAACTGAACCAAGATACAAGTTTCCTTGGACATTTGAATGAATGGAAAGAAAGATAAATGGTGATTAACCTGGAGACTTGAAGACTCAAGACTCGACCCTAAGGCTGCCACAGGAAGCAGGTCGAGTCAACCTCGTCTCGACGAATATTTGAGGATCGACGGCCACGAAACTGGGTGTGCTCGGGTAAGAAAACTAGAGCAAACAACACCCGCCATGTCACGGAGTTATTATTTGCTTGCTGCGAGATAAGGGACTCTCATCTCTCGAGAGCACAAACATTACTTAATATCGAAGTCATGTCGGTACGCGAGCCATCCTTCCACCTTATCAGCACAAATAAGAACGGCCTCGTTTCCGATGGTCACATTTTCGGACTTGTGCATTTTCTTTGGCCATTTTTACCAAGAAACTTTTTCAAAATTGGGTGCGGAAATAAAAATTAGAGAAATTAAATGAAATTAGGTAAATTAAATTAATTGAAGAAAGTTACGATCAACGTTCAAGTGATAATAGAATCTTTAAAGAAGTGGAAGCTATAATATTGTATAGGAAATAAATAGGGCAACTATTTGATGATAATCGATTTTGAAATTCGGTCTTCTGAACTAGTTTCGTGTTTATGACTAATTCACTATAGTGAATAGTCATCGAATTTCAAAAGCATATTGATAACAAAAATGTAGACAATTTTTTAAATGCATTTAGTACATACGTTGACATACATGAAGCGAGATCAAAATCTTTCTTAGCAAAATCATATGATGCTACATTTTGTCTGGAATTTAAAGCCATATACTAATTCGAACTGCATTGAGATTTAACGTACTAATCCCTTTGTTTACCTTCCAAAGTTTACGTTGACTTTACTGTTTACATTTCATTTCACATCTGTAACGTATTATTTCCTTTAAAGAATAATTTCAAACTTTCCAACAACAATGGATTTAAATCCATCTGTAAACGGAAATTCGAACCAATCCCAGAAATTGGAAGAGTGACAAGCTATTCGGCTCTCACCAAGGTATAAATGATTCTTGCAAAAATGTACCTACGCTTAATTATTTCGATTCGTGAGCAAGCGGAAATTGAAAGCGTATTATTTAAAATATGAATAATCCCCAGTGACAGTGATTAATTATACCAGATGTAGATATTGACACGTAATCCTGATGCAATATAAAGATATCATTATCTTAAGTTTATCTTAAAATGACCATATTTTCTGCAATCCAAGTTATTAATCTTACCTAAGGTCCAAATTAATTACATATTACATTACACATGATAATGAATTCTGATAAGCTTCTAAAAGGAATATCTCAATTTATCGGACTGGATCTAATTCCGAAAATTTCAATTCAGTGATGATAGAACAATGCATACAATTTATAAAAGTGAAAAAAATTAAATGACTTTCTTTACCAATGATTGAAAGTATTTCAATGAAGTAACATAATTTATGAGTGATATTTTTAAATTTTTTCCATACAGTAATAAATAAGGTATCGATACATTGTTAAATGAGTATTTCTCATTTTTTTATGAGATAGTGATCAGTGTTGAAGTAAACCCAGGAGATTTACAAATAGATAGTATTGACAAATGCGTATCGCTACAGACAGTAGGGTATCAGATAATTATTTCTTTAGTCAACAAAATGAAAGTTTACCTTTAGAGTCACTACCTATAAGTTTTGCGGCTGGACTTTGTATTTTCCCTTTTATTTCCACCTTCATTTTTTTATAAAATACGAGAGGAAGTCATTACTCTACTTCAGATAAAAAAATTGTTAAAATTGTAAAAAAGATCACTCACCGGTGTGACGGCCTGTTTAGGTTTTGCGCAGCGAATAGGTGGCCTACTAACTCCATTGGTTTTGTTGTAGAGTCCACAGGCATTGCATAGGTAATTTCCAGTGACATCTCGTCTCCATAATGGTGTACCCATGACCCCACAGTTGACACATTCTTTCATTTCTGAACTTAGAACTTGGTCATCCAAACCAGAATCCATAGGACTGGGAAGATGTATTCCCCATGGCGATGGTGGTCCATTTTGCCCGGAAGTGATGTAGGAACCGCCAGAATAAGCCCCTGTGTTTACACTTCCAGCATCACTAGGCGATATTGTCACACCAGGATATCCTTGTCCACATTCTATTCCTGGGGGAGATCCTGGACCAGTAGCCCAGTAGTGTTCATTTACAGATTTGGAATATGGGTAAGAAATTGTTGCTCCCGTACTATAAAGGTCCATCTGAGAAACTGGAGAACTTGATTGTTGATATTGAAGAGCTACAGTTCGAGTGCCGAGGAGGGATGACGACGTCAGAGTTGGATCACTTTTTATATAGGCTGGTAGATCTACCTGTTAAGTAGAAATTATATTTTAAATTAGATCTTAAGTTACATCTCAAACATTCGCAATTCTTTTTGTAAATAAACACTTGAAAAACCTTACATCAGAAACTTTCACTCCCGCCGAATTGGAAGTTGGCAGGTAGAAAAATTCCCCGGGTTTGGCGTAACCATATCCACCAGGTTGTTGGAAACTATCAGCAGTGACAATATACTGATGATTATAAGGAACTGTCTGTGAAGGTGTAAGAGCTGCAGTTTCCAAGGTTGTATAGGTACTAGAAACCTTGATACTATCAGCAGCAACAGAAGTTTCTGTATCGTACTTGACAGTATTACCATTTGCAGCTTCAACATACGCAGCATTGATGATTTGTTGATGTTGACTGGTTCTCAACTCAATTGGTGGTGAATAAGTAGCAGAGTTTGTTGATAATTGAACATCCCCTGGTTGAGTAACCATAGAAGTTGAATCATAAGCCTCATTGGAAGCGTTGACTGGTGAATGTTGATCCCTGCCAGTCTGCTCACTATTCTGGTGAGGACTAATTCTATGATGATTCGGTTGCTGATGCTGCCTACGATGTTCCGGAGCTTGAAGAGCTATCACGTGACCATCCCTTCTCATTTCTGAATCCTTGGAGAAGAGGAAAATCCGATCACTTTCTGATCTTTCCGGAATTGTAGATTCGTACCTGGAAAGAAGTGTTGACATTGAGAGAAATTCGAGGGCCTTTTGAAGATTTCAGGTGTTAAAAAACACTTACCTAGGTGGATCTTTTCGTGCTTCAGAAGCTTCAGGAGCTTCAACCTGGAGATCCTGTCCATTGCTGATTGTGAAGATAACTGGGTTGTGATCTCCGAGATGTTGTTGTTGGTGATTAGGACTACCGTCGGGAGATATTGGGACGTGATCTGGATGATGTTGCATTTCATCTTGGTATCTTTGTTGATTAGCATTCTCGTCTTTAACGTGCATTTGTTGATGCTGGATGACCTGTTGCATGTTGGAGTTCGATTCGGGAGAGTCTGGTTCTTGATTGGCTATCGTCTCCGTAATGTGACCTGTAGCTGTGATTGTCCGAGTATACCTTCGAGTTGTGATAACGCTCTGTGGACTTCCGCTTGTTTGTTCCTCGGACACTCTTGTTACCTGAGGTGAACTGTTCCCGGATGAACGTCGGTCCTCCCACTCTAATTTTATTTCCGGTTTCGAGAGAGTCTCCTTCATCGTTTCCTGAAAGAAAATTCAAAGAAATCCAATTTAAAGACAATTCAAACCCACCAGGAGTCATTTTTGATGAGACATCTCTACATCCTCAACTTGCAACATATTGAAACATTTTCAGATGTCATTACAAAGCTGAGTAGGTGGAACAGGAACAAAGAAATATAAGCGATAATGACGTGCGATCGGCAATAGTAGAAGAAAGACTCATTGGATTTTCCTAGATTCGTGTTTAGGTCGGTGAGGAAGTTCGAATCAGAACTTTTACTTTCGTCAATGTTTGACGACCCGTCGTCGGCTACAATGCCGGCATCGCACTCCGTTTACAGCTTACACACATTTGAGGGATTCCGGTTTGAGGGACCAATTGTGGACGTCATATACCGTTCATTCTTCATCTGAATTCTGAAGAGAATATATATGACATTGTGTTGTACAATGGATTGGTTTTTGTTATTTGTTTCAATTCCTGGACTCTTCAGTGTGTCTACCTCCTCCATTCTCTACTGTAAACATCGCTTACGAACCTTCTTACGGTTTACACATTCACACCAATCTTGGGGCACGCGACTCAAACACACCTACGCAAAACGGTTTCGAGTTAAGGACCCAAAGGCACACCTCGTCCGTCTTAAGAAAAATGTGAGACCTGTTTGCTCGAAACGCGTCACTTCCGCCCTGCAATGTCAAGTTTCGACTTCCGCCGGTGGCGACGACAGCACGCGCTTCAGCTCAATTTCTTTCCCTTTGTTTTACTTCTTTTAGTCATTTCTTCTTAGAAGAAAAGTGTGAAAAAGTTGGACAATGCGTCTTGGAAAGATTGATCGTTGGGGAATTTTTAAAGATATAGAGTGCACCATCTTCCAATGGCCAGAAGAGAAGGAAATTAGCGGTAACTAGAACACTTGCTAATTTTCTTCATGCAACGTGTATAAAGTTAGTTATGTCTTATGTCCCCAACTTTTATTATTGGATAGCAGAAGAATTGTAATAAAGTGCAATGTGTAAAGCATTAAACGTTTATAAGCTTATGCAAATGTTCCGTTAGGAAGATATTTTTTTAATGTTTGAAGAGATCATCCATTTGAAGATTGTCAGTATGAAATGGAAAAATTTGTCCACTTGGAAAATTTCTATGAAAAGTGAATAGAATTTCCATTGTCTCTAAATCAATGACTGATGTTTACTCTATGAATACTGTCATTCTCGACACTAAATCAACATGTTTTTCTCATCCTTGTTTCTTTGTAAATATTTCTTTTGTTCTTACTCAATTTTACAATCAGTTATATATAGAATGCACTGAATTTCAGTTCTGGGAAGAACTGGGTCGCTGAATTAAATTAGTAATGAGATTTCCAGTATTAAAACGTTTCAAAAATGTAGCGCATATTCAGTAAGGTCTTTGGATTTTTAATAAACATAGTTTAATGTCAATATAATCAGAAAAAGAGAAATTACCCAATATGGTATACAAATTCTACGTCTCACTTGCCACCTTTCCGTATTACTATGATTTATATTAATTGCTGAACAAATATATCACCCCTATAGTAAAATGCTATTCTTATATTTATATAGACGAAACTTAATTCTCAAAGATGATTTAAGTAACAGAGTAAGTTAAGAAATACATCAAAATAAAAAATATTAAGATTCATCTGTCAGAAGTAGATGAGGAAGTTATAAAATAAAAAATTATGCTTTCTTTCAATAAAACACTGAATATTTCACTACCGACACAGATGTATAAAATAATGCAGTTAAAATTTCATATAAAAAATATATAAATATGGAAACTTATTCAAGAAATATTATTGGTCACTCTAGAAAATATTACACTGTAAAATACTCTCTTCTATGACACAATATTAAAGAAAAAACACGTTGCAATACTTTAAAGTGAATGAGACATTTTAAAATTGAAATACATATCAGGAAACATGATAGAATATTATTTATTACAATTGGGTACAATTTTTAACAGCATACATTTGAAATAGGAAGATCATCTTCGACAATATTAAAAATGGAAATGAAGGCAAATGAATCAAACATTGAAGTGTCAAAGAAAGGCGATAAATTATATTACCTTAATTACCTGAATCTCGGTCGCTGTGTGCCGCATTAGTTGAAGCTGCGCGCTGATAAAACGTAAAAAACCCGCGAAATCCGACTCGGTTTCAAATCGAAGACACACGTGCCCGGTACAATTATTATGAATGTCTTTGCTAACTTTGATGAACTACTGATGTCTGATGTCTATTCACTATCGAACTGTCATATAGTAACAGACACGTTTGACGAAGAAGTGTCAGATGTGCCTCTGGCAGGGTTCGGTTTGGAACTGAAGCCCGATGCTGAGGTCCCAAACTCACTAGAGGAGGAAAACGTGAGTGAGCCTCTCCACTTTTAACCTCCCTCCTCCACATCAGCGAGGAAGAACACCTGAATCGAACAGAAACCAGTGGCGCTGGTCGAAACCATCAAATAGTAGCCCACTGAATGAGCCACGATTGTCCAGCCCCCTTGGCTCTCATTGGTCAATAGCATCCACCTTTTCCATGGTCACTAAGAGCCAAATATCATTTGAGGCCTTTCAGGGCAAATTCGAAGCTCTTCTCGACCTTTGAGTCGAAAAAAAATCAAAATTTATGACGAAGAGTTTACTGAGTATATGGTATTTGGTATTTACTTGATAGATTGATAGTATTGTTGATTTTTGAGGAAAAGCAGTGACTCGTGAGAGGCAAGTTGACTTTTGCTACTACACTTTTTCCACTGAGGATTCTTGGAATCACTGATGAAATCACGAGAAACTGGTGACGTTTATATTGTACTTCCTGAGACGTATGTAAGAATATAGAATACTTTGAAGAGGAACGTGCAAATAATGATGAATGATGTTGATTTGCGGATGTGCGTCAATTTTTTGCTCATTGTTCTTGCGTAGGTTGATATGTTGAAAAATGAGAAGATTGCTTTCCAGGAGAAATTGAGAGTTTGATCCTTTATTATTTAGTTTTTTGGATTAGGGTAATCTGTACAATAATAGGCCACAGTGGAGTGATAGACAATTTTCTTATACACTATCGATCAGAGTTGTGAATTCACCAGTTTTTTGATGATTGTTAAGTTAAAAGCTATCAAAATTATGCTCAAAATGAGCCCAGGACAAAGTAACTTTGTCAGTTGCAAAAAAACGTCAAATCTCAATGATTCATAAAAATATTAATAACTATCGAAATAATTAATATTTTTTTAATTTCTTGGGTTCATTTTGAAGGTAAATTTCTATAAAATCTAATGGACTAATTGAAATCAATGTACAATTATTATTATTCAAAATACGCGACTTAAATATAGCTATAATATGCTTTGGTTTTAAAAATCTGCTGCTTGCATGCCTTAATCGTTGGTATGTTGTTGGTATTTTCTTGTTGGTATTATTATGTTTGTTAAAGTAAAAAGGCGGGTAGCAACACAACCAGCAAAATAATTGTGTAAACCAATATATAGTAAACGAATTGGTACTATCTCATTAATAATTTTAAAAATAATTTACTCATATTTAAAGCGAGTTGGAAAATATCACTCATCTCTTAAATCAGCTGAATTTTTACTATTTTAACAATTGCTCTTTTAAAATCCGCAATAATAGGCCGGATAAAATATTCTTCAGCTAATAACTGTATCTGCATTTAATTATCAAAAATATTTGATAAAAGTTTTCTATAAAATTTTTTTACATTTTCTGAAGAGCTATTGCAACCAGTTCACTCAAGGTTTTTCTATTTTTGTAAGAGAATAGGAGGACGAGCGTAAAATCGCGTTTAATTGACACAAAGCCTGTTGGGAAGGGACCATTGTTTGTTCCTTGATAAAGTTACTGAGTGTGGAGCTGCCGAGCCGAGAGATAAGAGTCGTGTGCGTCCGACCATCGGCGGTCTTGCGGTTTTTCTGTCATGGCGCTTGTTGTGCATCTCGCCATTTTGAATTTCAAAATACAGCAAACACGTTCCAACTTGCTAACTTTTCCATTTTCAGGAAAACAAGGTATACGTCATCGATAGAATAGGTAGCTACGGTTGCGCCCTGAATTTGAAATCGTAAATAACTCTGCGGGAAAAGCAAGAGGCCAATTGGATATCTACTGATTTAATGGCTCACTTCGACGAGTTGGATGCGTCAGCGAGGAAAATGAAAAGAAAAGTTTGCCAAGGGATCAGCGCGTGACTCTTCTCTTTTAACGCTTATTACCGGTGTCTAGCTTGAAGAAAATTATAAAAGAGAATAAGAACAACCATTATTTGTTCCTTTTCAGAGTTGGGACTATGTCATTGGTATGAAATGAAGACTAAAGTTTTGGGACTTAAGAAGATTAGGGCGAAAACTCGCATTCAATATATTTTACTGAAATACGAAAACAAACATTTCAAGGGTCGTTTTCATCACAGGAAAGATTTATTTTATGAAATTCTTCTCTATTTTCACTGGAGATTACGTCATTGATGATATCATCTCTCTATATATATATATATTATAGTCAATGAATAACAAAGAAATGCTCATATTTTAATATTTAGTAAATAATGGTACAAAACACTGTTTACTGATTCTCTGTAAAATTTCACTGACTCCAGTTGAAAGAGTACTCTAAATTGTTAATCAGTGAGAAATTAATCACTGTTGAATCGTTACTAAATTGGAATAATTATTCCGTGGTTTTAATTTCTCAATTCATTCTACAAATTCAATGATAAGATTGAATTCAATTTGCCACAAGATTGCACTCCTGGAGTTCAATGCGAGAGAGCATAGAAATTATTTCCGTCGAGACGATCTTATAATTAGAACACTTTTTCATTTTGACCTGCTGAATGTGTTCTCTCTTATTATTCAAACAAAAAAAAATGATAGCGTATGATGTTAGTAGATACGAGGCAGGTTTTCTTTAAATCCCCAGATCAAATTGAGCTTGGGAAAGGTAATCCTGGGTCACTGGCACCTATCTAAAGGCTACAGAAGCCCCGGCAAGATACGAGGGCTGATACCACCTTGTGAGCTGCGACGTCGGAGAGGGAAGAGAGCGTTGTCAAAATAAACGGCACTATCGCGATTTATCTCGTTTCCCATGATAATAAGAGATAAAACTGCATCATTACATTAGCTAGTATCAGCTAAAATGATAATTTCAGTCGTCGGGGCCGACAGGAACGCGTAGGGCTGCTCTTTCTCGAAAGGTAGTCAACTATCTCGCGAGTGTCATTTTTTTGAATCACCTGATTCATTACTGTTACCATTCATCTTTCTACATCAAACTATCGAAAGATTCTTGGTGGGGCTCACTTTAAATCAAGAATTACTATTCAATTTAGTGATGTGGAAATTATGAGTTAAAAGTGATCCATGGAGGATGCAGAAACAAGTGTAATGTAGTTTCTATAAATTAGGACAATGATGCTGAAAGTGCGAGTGAAAACTTGAGGTCCAGATCAAGATCTGTTTATTGAAGTCAAGAAAAGAGAATGTGTAATTCCGGTTGAAATCATAAAGAACAATAATGAAATCTGGAATATCACATGTAAAAATAGATTCTGCGACTTATAATCATGTCGTGGAATATTCTGATCTTTCTTGAAACAAAAGAAGGTTGTGTGAAAAGAAAAATCGAGACGTGGAGGTCGGAGTAGTTTGCGTCATCGCTCAAATTGCGAGCAAATCCGCCATCTTATCATCGAATCACCCTTATCAGCAAAGAGACCTGTAAACGTGTCATGTACGAGATCTAGAGATGTGATATCTCGGAATCTAACAGAAAAAAATACTCTTTGCTTTCAAAGAACACGTGAAATTACCACTAAGCTATGGCCAAAGATCGAAGTCCAAGTGCATGAAGTCCCTTACGTAATTTTCTATTTTTTTTTGTTAATTTTCTGAAGACACGAACAAATAACACGTAGCTGATAATTGATCGAAATCCAGATATTTCGTTTGAATGATATAGACTTAATAACGCAAAAAATCATTTTCTAAGAAGGAATTGTTATTTATAATTTACCTTATGTACATATACAATATATACATATATCAATTGTTATCAATTGAAAGACGTTGGAAAAGAAAAATTCATTTGAAATTAATGTACCAACATTTAATTTCTTTACTGAGACAGTAAAATAGTTTAATGATGTTAAAATCTGTAAATTAAAGAATTGATAGATTGCTTAAATGAAAGCCTTGTGCATTGAAATCGATTAATTTGAGAGGTGTTTCCTGGATTTGAAAATCTAGAAAATGATGACTGATAGATACCTTGAATTATGAAGTTTATGAGAACAATGCAATAAGTGCACCAAAAATAAGCTCTTTTTATTGCCTTTTGTGTAGAGATACTAAAGTTGATGTGACTTTTCAAGGAAATTAAAAATCGTGCAGCCTATAGCTCACAATAAACTTCACCTTTCCTGGTGAATCTTTGAGCAAACAGCAATTAAGTGTGCACCAGATAATTTGTGCCGATGACATTGTTAGAAAATGAATTACTGCATTTAGAAGACGGATGTAAAGTGCAATTTACAAGTGTATACAATTTAATCTGTGCTTAGTTGGTGTAAAACACTAAAAGAGGATAGTTTTTAAAAATAAATCATGAAAACTTTTTATCGAGGTATAAAGATCTAAAAAAAGAAATTCTTTAAAATAATTGGTTAAGATAATGAGATATTATTAATTCAATTTTTGATTTGGAATTGTAATAATGATAGAGTAGCAGATTTTAATTTTTTTAATACGACATAAGATCTTTTGAATAATATAAGTATAGTTTAAAAAATTAAACTTGGCTCACCTAACACGATATTTAATTAAAGTTAAATTATATTCATGATAACAGAATTTTTAATATTACCAAAAATCGTATTTTTTCATATGGAAGCAACAGCAATGCTTGATTTATGAAAAAACTAACGCACCTGACAATAAATATAGCAGACACGATTACTTATTATTATTAGTAATTAAAAATATGTTTAATTATATCTTGACGAAGTAAAGAATATGTGAAACGAGTTGCAAAATCATTGAATGAATAATAATAAAAATGTAAACGATTATATGTTTATTTACTCTTTCTCTTTATTTAACAGACAATGGCAATCTTTTTAATATCTTATCGATAAGAGATTATTAAATACACATAACCTAGACAGATTTGTCAATTATACATTTGCTGCTGATATCTCGTTCCGACGGCTACGTATATGGATATCATTTACAGAGAAAGAATGTACAGATGAATGAATTATCTACTTTTCATCTTTTATTCAATAAATGAAGTTTATTTCCTGTAAATTTATTTCCTTGAGCCAAGATAATTTATTTTAAAAAGTTTCGAATAATCTCTTATCCCTGGAGTCAAAATTAAGAAATTTTGTCACAGGAAAATATAAAATAATTCCTATCGATAAGTCTATACTTGCAATATTATATATATATATATAATATATATTATATTATATCATGCATTTGATCCAAAATTAAAGTTTTCTTTTTCTGCAGGAAAAAATTGAAATACTTTAACAACACGCGTCATTTTCTCATATGTAATGGAAAACTTGTCTCCAATTCTCTCCAATAAATTTGCATAATGTAGATGTATTAACGTTAATACACAAACTTGAAGCTTTTATAATATATTATGGTTATATGAAATTTTAATTAGGGTATGTAGAAATGCCTTGCATACATTTAATGAAAATTTCATATAAAATACAAAAATTTCTAATATCTTTTAAATATACGAAAATTAATTTAGTTTGTATTGCTATTATTCGCAAAGATCACAAAATGGCAAAACCATTAACAAAAAATCGTGATAAGATCAAAAAGTATGAAAATTAAAAGTATACAAAAAAGAAAACTCGTTCGAAATTCAACCAAGACTTTCCAGCTTTATACGAAATTTTAACTTATAGCTACACATTTTTTTCCACTCAGCTACTCTATATAGAATAATGTGGCACAACTGTCGCAACACATAAAATTAATAATGTGAATAGCCACTGAGAAACAGAAGAAAAATCTGAATAAACCCACTCAAATAAGAACATTCGAAAAGCGGTTATACGATACTTATTAAATTTTGTTCTGTTTAAGAATTTAAATTAAAAAAATGAATATAAGGATGAACAAATATGTAATTTATTCGGGACTAATAATAACATAAAAAAATAACAATTCCGAAGATGCAGGTGAATTTCAAGGTTACCAAAAGTCTGTTGGTACGAACATTAAAAAAGCAAAACGAGTTAATAAATCATGAATAAAGCAATAAATAACGTTGATGAGAGTAAAATGCTTAACCTGTTAGAGTCGAAAAACGAATATATTACGACACTAAATTCAAACATTGATCTCATTCCTTTAACCTAATCAAATACGTGTGTATAACTATAAGAATATGAACGTATGCTTTTCCTTACGGATGGTTGAAAATCGGAATGTAAAGTAAAACGGTTTGATAAAAAAAAATTTATTAAGCCCGATATGAATTAGAATCTTGATTATTATCAAAAAATAAATACTTACGTCAGATTGGAGGTGAATAACGAGAGCGACAGCGAGAAACACGGAGGAGAGACTCTTCTTCAGTTCGGAAGCACCTCAGCAACGATCGCGTGGTGTTTGTGATCTTGCGGTGTGTTGTGTAGCGTATGCTTGACACAGGTGCGATACAAGGTGTGAATAACGATCTAACTGCCTCCTAGTAGTCATACGATGAGGCTTCGATTGAATTCGTCGCGTCAAATAAAATCTATCAAATATTGTCCAGAGAGTGATTAGAAGAGAAGAAATATTGAGCGTTGGGACGCTAAAAGTATAGCTCTTGCGGCCATTATGGAACCGGTCAGCGTTCTTTCATTTCTGGCCAAGAGTGGATAAAAAAGTGCTCCTCAAGAGTAATTATCTTGAAAATTGATGAGGATCTTATACTTGAGAAATTAAGATGCTATTTGCTCTATACTGGATCATTTCACCTTAATTTTTCAAATATAAGATAATTATTAGTAGAAAACTACCAGTTACTACCAATAACTGGATATATCTTGATATTAAAATATATAATCCAAATATTCTAACATCCAATATTTTAATCTCCGGATATTAAGTTTTAATATCAAGACATTATATCTAAATATCTAGATAGTCGTCCCATAGTTAAATAGCTAGATATTACGGTTTAATATCCAGTTTTCTCCGTGTATTAAATTTTGAATATTTTCACAATGGAATCTATTGACAATGTTTTAGTCACCCTGGGATTTAGTGTCATATTTAAATACCATTAAATTTGAAAGGCCTTGAAATTAAAATTACATTCGACTTTTTTGACATTTTACTGTTCCACATGGAATATCTTCTTTAAAGTCAGTTTAGGGTGGTCAGGAAATATTAGGATGTCAGTGGGAGAGATGTTTCAGATTTTCCAATTTTGAGTTAATACCATTCATTGGATGTAAATAATTTTCTAATAGAAACATATTTCCAAGGTTTCTAAATCGAAATATGCTCAGCCTAGTAGATGTTCAAGTACTATAGTGGGCTGGATTCTTTTATCAAGGGGAGTGTTGTCATGGTTACAATGCATACACGGGATCTTCCTGATAAGCCGTCAGGTGAGATACGTCCATAAGGCAAAACTCAAGTTACGTTATTGCGTGGCTCACAAGTCAACCAAAAAGCCATGCATACGTTTCTGGAGATTACAGTAAAATGTAGATTGCATTATCACCTATGCAAACTCAACCAAATTTTTCACTCCCAGTTCACTGACATGCACCCCTGACAGCTGAGCTAGGTTCAAATCCGCCCAAATGCACCAATTACTTTACCTTCAAAATTTCCCAAACAGAAAAAAATCAAAACTTTGCTTTTCTAAATGAATATTATAACTAATCGTTACCAAATTAAAGTATTTTGTAATTAAACATTTAGAGAAGAATTGAAAAGATCCATCGAATCTGTAGTTACAATTATAGAAAGATAAATATATTTTTTTTTAAAAGAAATTAACTATTCCTTTTTTGCGAAGAGGAAATAATCAGATTCAAGTCGATATTTTCTAAATATCCCGTTTTATTTGAAAATAATGGCTGACTCGATACAAAACTCCGCAAATATGTTCTAAAAGTATTTTCTTTGCTCGTGACAGCCATCTCGAATTAGAACGAAGCAAATATTGACACTCGCTAGCGTGAAATGATTGTCTTATTTTTTACTTATTTTATAGTCCTTAAGCTATATACATGTGTAATCACTTGCACCTAATAAATTTAAAACTAAGGTGTGGTGTATATACAGAAACAGAGACGAATCCAATTTGTCGTGCTGTTTTTACTACCAGCAACTGTTCGCACTAAGTACTAAGTACTAAGTTTAAGAACTTCGAAGTCTTTGGTAGAGAAGGAGACATGAAAATCATGATAAAAATGTCATTTTACTTATAGTTAGATTATTTACAGAAAAACTCTGGACGGCCGAACTTATGTTTGACTAAATTCGACCATGTCATGTTCAGTCTTCCCTGATTCTTCAAAGTCAGGGATGAAAAATGCGAGTGGGAAAAATTCCAATCAGTTGGAAGACAATTTTATCAGCTTTATATCAATTAGAATTGTAGGATTTTAAATCTCCTAGGATGTAAAACTATTTCCTGAAGTGTTAAGATTTTAAAAAATTTCAATGCATTCGCATTTTGTTTCAAAAACCTTTTTATTACACATTCGCAGAGAAAGAGCAATTTATAGAAAATATTTAAAATAATAACAAGAGAATCGTAGAGGCTCTGAAATTACGCTAATACAATAGTCTATATACAGGAGACTAATACATAGTTAAGTGGCCATTGGATTCTCGCGAATTTTTATTAAAGTACTATGTACAGTTACTCTATAATAGCTTTATAGAAGATATTATTTATGTACAAAGACCTTTGTGTACAAAAATTATATTGTACCTATATCTCTAATATAATTTTGAACTTTCTTTGAATTTCATAATCAAGTAAAACGAAAATAAAACTAATGTAAAAAAAAACATTGTCAGTAAAATACTCACTATTGACGAAAGTAAAAATGATAAAACTTTAAAAACAATAAAGTTAGTTTTTGAAAGGTGAGAAAGTTTTGGTCATATGAGATTCAATTCACTTAATAATTTGTCCAATATTAATATTAATATTAATATTAATATTCTTAACCAGAATGACCACTGCTAGCAAGTAAAACAGTTGGCCTCTCCAAGTGGCTATTTTCCACCTTTTGCCTTCTTCTTGGTGGACCAGAAGAACAATTTTCAAGGTTGACAATATGAGGAGGAGAATTTAGTTGACGATGTTCAGGGGAATGTCCAGCAGATATTAAAACTGGAGACCGAGCAGAGCAAGGTGGAGAAGGACATTCAACTTTCAAGGTGTGACTGTCTATCAATTGCTGTTGTAGAGGTTGTTGTTGCTGTTGTTGGTGTTGTTGAGGGACACTCATATCGTAAAATAATCCTGACATGGTTTGATACGGATTGGTTGTCAGTCTACTTCCAGTTTGGGGACTTGAAGTGTAAAGAGAACTTGCATAGTTTACTTGACTGACACTCGTATGGGCCATTCTCAAATCACTGAAGTTATCTGAAAATTAAGAAGAATTAAGTTGGATTCAATTATAAAGAGGGACTTTTCTAGAATATGTACTTGAAAATATGTATAATGCTAAATTCATATAATTTTTGAACAAAATGATTAAATCATTAAAAGTACCCACCAGGTTCAAATTTGAAGTTGTTGTTGTTGTTATTCGTATTATTATTGTTGATGCAGGGTGCAACATTTCCAACAATAGGAGTGTTGGATGACTTCATGGTACCCTTTGGCTTTCGTTTGCGAGTCTGTATATTATCTTTCTTCATCGCTAAAGGCCTGTTGACCCCATGAAGTTTGAAATAAAGACCACAAGCGTTGCAAACTGATTCTCCTACTTGATTGCGACGCCACAAGGAAGTATTATTAGTTTGGCAATTGCTACATGAGAGACCTGCTCTTCTAGATGCGGACTGTGGAAAAAGAATATTTATTATTTTCTATTTTTCGTTAACCAACAATTTTTTCTTTCAACGTCTCAGTCTCACCAATAGATCAAATCCAACTTCAACTTCCAATAAATTTTGAAATTAAATAAACTAGAGACTCAAACGTATCAATATTTTACTTTAGAGAAAAAGATGAGACACAATTGTAAACATTTCAATACAATTAAAGAATACTTTTTTTAAAATAAGTTTGTAATGGTATCTCGAGAAAAGAGGAAGCAATATGTTTTATTGTCAGAAGTATCTTGCACAAAAATCAGTATATTATAATAAAAAAAATGTCTTTTAAATTAAGAGAGCAATCATCAATAGAATAAAATTAGGTTCAATTTGATTTTGAGTGGCGATTTACCGTCTTTGTGCAAGAGATATTCGACCATCAAGATCGACCGGAGAAGAGGAAATAAAGCCACCACCTCACGTGAAGTCACGCTCGCCTGCAAATTCATCAATATCATGTTACATTTGTTTCAAAATTGAAAGCGAAACAAGATTCATAAAAATGCAACCAGTACCAGAGACGATAATTATCAAATTATTTTTTCCGGGTCATTATTTTTTTCGACTCTAATTCTTTTTTTTTTGTCCAGGCTTAACGTGATTTCGGGAAGGAGAGTGGTTATACCATGGGTATAGTGGCACCTCAAGCTACGACAGATCTCGAAGATACGAACGATGAAAAGAAGGAGGTGCGTAAATAGAAAATGAAAAGATAACATGAATGATTTGGGAACTCGAAATTCTTTCAGAAAATTGTAATTACAAGTTCAGATTTTCTCTTGTCTTTTTCCCCAGATTAATTGCAATCTCTCCAAATAATCAATAATAACGGCTTCTGTCACTTCTTTTCTCTTTGTAAGAATAGATTTGAATATAACAAATTGTTTTTTAAGAAATCATTTTCCTCATTGAATAGTAAAAAAGTGACTTAAAACTAAGGCCGTTCGTTCAATCTTTTTAGTTATAGAATATTTCACACAAGAAAGGAAGGAGAAAAAAATTATTGAAAAAAAAAAATGAGAGAAAGAGGAAAAAGGATACGTATAGATGAATGGAAATTGGAATTGAACTAAAGAAGGAAAGAAAGAAAGAAAGAAAGAAAGAAAGAAAGAGAGAGAGCAAATGAGAAAAAGTGAGAAAAATAAAAAAAAATGTTGGGGTGGGGGATGACACCTACCAAACGGCGGCTCGATTTCTCCTCGAGGGGTCGAGGGGGGCCACTATACCCATAGAAGCCTTTGCAGAATTCGCCCTGGTCCGCCACTGAAACAGACAGGAGGCCATACGTTAGGGGTGTTTAATCAAAAAAAGATTTATCATGCTGAGATTTATTTCTATTAAAAAATCGAGGCTCTCTCTCGGGTCAATTAATCTAGTGGCCATGAAATTATCCTTTTTTAATTTCTTTTTAACACCGTGGGCGAATTTCCACATAGGCTCCTGGTCGCCTTTTCGAGGCATATTTGCCACCGGTCGTACACGAGAAATATTCTAAAGTCAATCTACATATGAATTATTAAAAAAAAAAATAATAAAAAAAAACTTGTAAGAAATATGAAGGTGCTCCCACAATTTAATTGAGGGGGGTGCTGGGAGTCTAGACAAATTGATGAAATTCACTTATTGCTCCCTCTTTTTTTCTCTTATCTCTCACACGATTTTCAAGATACGCTTATAAAATTTTGTTTTGTATATTTCTTTTTTTTATTATTATTTGTTCAAATGTATCTTTTCTCGTGTGACCAGGGCGGGACCATCGCTTACCAGGCGCCGTGTTTGTTTGACCAATGGTCGATTCATTCCATTCATCTTGTGATAGAGGCCGCAAGCGTTGCAGAGATAATGGCCAGTTCCATCTCGACGCCATAAGGGGGTGGAAATCGCCCCACAGTTCACACACTCACGACCCTCAGTAAAGTACTCCGCCTCGATGTTGTGAACTATATTTCGTACATATTCGTAGATTCTAATATGTTTTTTTACTTAATTAAAAAAATGAAACAAAAACCTTGCGAAGTACGTGTGACATCATCTGTATACTATTTATAGTATATCATTTATATTTGATCCCAGAAAGGTCAAGGAAAGTTTCGATAAATAATTTTTTCCGTGTATATGTAGCCTCTTTTTTTAAATTTTACATGTTTGCTCAATACAACTATCCAGTCTTTAACGATTTCGTTACAGTGCGATAAAAACGTGCGACTACAATGTACATCATGTTTTTGTCTTTCATGTAAAAAGTAGTTGCTTTCAGTTGTTTTGCTTATCTTGTAACAAGTTAAGATGTTTTCTTCTATTTCATGATTTTCAACAGAAAAATCAGTAGTTCCGTTTTATAAGTTTTGAGTTAGAAGTAGTTGAGTTTCTTTTTTTTATTTCCTATTTACATTAACTATGGTACTTATGTAGTTGCAAATGAAGGTTCTTATGAATGACTCGAGTGGCATCATCTATGGAAATTACAGAGACAGCGGAAAACCCATAAATGTCTTGGGGAAGTGGAATGAGGGTTACTGGATGTAGTTAGAAAAATTTTAAAACTTAAGTGGTTCTTTGGCGAGCAAAAGTCTGTTACATATGTTGCCTGTCGAATCCAGAGGCCCAGGAGCCTTTTAACATACCGCGGTCTCGAGTGTGCAGGGATTTTAAGTTTAACTTTAACCGACCAGACACCACGCCACCGACTCTGACACTTCCATACACCAAGGAGCACCATCTCTGTCGTGCATCATCCTGAGAACCTGGACACGTGGCTGGCCTCAAATTAATTCAAAATAGAGTCGCTACTCTTGAATCTGAGAACACTTTCGATTTATTTCCGTCGGTGAAAAAAAGATCATCAACTACGATGAATAACTGGGAAGGCTTCTTGGATCCCATGAATGGTCTCCAGATTTTTAATTCATCAAATATTCAAATCTTTAGTCTATGTTTTAAATTTGATCCCACGAACTAATTTCATTTTACATAAGCTACTTATCTCTCGTAATCTTGATTTTAGATGTCTGCATCACTTAATTAATTGAAAGTTGATTTAACGAGATATTATAGAATTTAATCACTTAATCATTGAATAATCATTGAATTATTGAATTATTGAATTATTGAATTATTGAATTCTTTAATAAACATTGAGAAGTTATGCAGGAGGAAAATATTTTGATTATGAAACTTGGATCATATAATCAGACATCAACTATAAAGCTCGAGTATGAGGAATCGTAAAATGTGAATGCAATGAGATTAGGAGCGTACACCTGTTCTAAGCGAATTGAGAATGCCCTTATCCTTATTATACCACGTGCTATATTGATACAGTATTAACAGAGATGAATGCACTTTTTATTTAATTTAAAAGTGAGTTTTTTCTAATTTAATAATTTACCCGAAACAAAAACGCATCCTGAGATTTTTTAAGAATAAGGGTCTTATCAGATTTCCATTGCAATGGCGCATTCCATAAGAAATAAAGCGGTGGCATCGTGAAGACCCGAGAACGCAATACGAGTCATGAGAGTTCATAATATGTTGAAGGATGAATCAAGTCAGCATATTTCTTTATATATCCGATTGCCTTCCCAGTCAGATCATTGTCATCGGACTTTAGGTCCTTTGACCCCTCATCTCATCTTCTCAAATCACTTTTTCTTTCCTCATTGTCTCTACTGAATTATATCTCGAATTATACATATTTCAACTGCAAAAAATGTCTTCGAGAATATTCCCTAACATTGTTGAATTGAAATGACCAACTTCTTATCATATGCAGAGTAACTGACAGTAAAACATGGCTAGAAGTCCCCTGGTTTCTATAGTTATCAACAATATAACCGGAAATACTGATAGTCATATCCGTTAGCCACCCACTGCCACCTTTTCACAGTTTCATCTTCCCTTTGAGTGTCCTCGATGAATACTGTTAATTCATATTATAAAATTATTGTTCTTGCTATGACAAAAGATAAAAATATTATGTACAATATAAGAAATTATTGCAGAAAATAAACAGGCGCAAGTGCGCAACTTGTTTATCCCGCGAATTGAACATTTTAATCTTAATTAGCAATCATCCAAGAAAAAAATAATGCGAGTGACTTTA
Source organism: Synergus japonicus (assembly GCA_900474275.1). NCBI lineage: Eukaryota > Metazoa > Arthropoda > Insecta > Hymenoptera > Cynipidae > Synergus > Synergus japonicus. The sequence goes on from UCOH01006376.1 coordinate 43,068, forward strand.
GGGGAAAAATGAGAAAAAACTCCGTGACCTCGAGGACCACTGGTCATAATCAAATCGAGTAATTACGCATATTGGATCGCCAGCACCAAAATTATGACGGATTAAATTTTTTTTATCAAGAGCACAGCTTTTATCGTCGACACGTCTGAAGAGTCTTAATTATAGAAACTCATGTCAATAACGAATAATGAATACGTCGATAAAAATCCATGGACTTGAGCACTTGCATAACATGTATGAGACAATCCTCTGATGAAAATTTTTTCGAGAATGAATTTTATAATTCGCAAACTTCTAATTCGATTAATTTAATCGACATCTGGTCGGAAGAATTCAAAATGAATTCGTTATATAATAATGACTATATCGGGAGTGAATCGCGAATGACTTGATTTTTATCAGTAAAATATCTTGATCAATTGACCTCTCCAATAGATCAGAACATTCAGAGGAAATCTTAAACGTCAGAGTTCATTATTTATATGAATAGAAATAACATAAGGAGTGGCGAAGTTACGCGATTTATTCATTCTAGATAAACTGAAAATTGTGTTATGTGTATATTTACGCATTTACAAATTTATTATACATTTATATAATATTCGTGGTGACTGAAATACCGAAATTATCGTAAATGCTCGCAACTAGATACAACCCTATCTTTTCGCTTGGTATCACAATATATAGACACAGTTTGATTACACCTACACAGTGGCTAGGTCAGGGTTGTATCAATGCTACTTATAATTTGATTACGATAATGATGTTTTGCAAAATTCATTCAATATTATGAATTTAACTTTCATTTTTTAAATCTCTGTGTTTCTTTCTATTTAACTTTCCTTGGGATTGAAAACATTTTCTAAAAAATTTTACATGTTTTTATGATTAAAAATACTTAATCCATATTCAATTTTTCATTGTTATCTTCACTTGCTTTTGCATTAATTAGACTTTATCTGTTGCACGTATCTACAAAATTAGTGGCTTAATTAAGATCTACTGTAGCAATTGAGTTTTTTTTAAAATGATACATAATTCGTTTAAAGTTTATTTAGAGTTTATTTATTGTTATCTTTTAGTGAAATGGTAATAGAAAGAACTCTAGGATTTGCATAAAAGATATTTCAATTATATTACTTGCAAAATAATATCATTGATAAGGCAAAATATAATGAGGATGATAAATGAATTTCCTGAAAACAACTCTTTTGGTCATTGTTTCTATTGTTGGCGAGTATTGATCTCGCGTTCGTTAGCAAAAACCTAACAAAACGGAGGATTCTTATCAGAATTCATATTTATTAAAGCAGACATCCATATATCACTGACCGTTCGCTACTGACCCGTGAAAAACATATAAATCACGTTCGTTGACGCGATAGTCATTAGCTACTTAACTCTGAAATTCGTAACTCCCCACCTTTATTTTAGTTCCAAGACGCAAACAGACTATAAATTGATGGAAAAAACAAAAACTAAAATTAATGGAAAAACAAGAGTTTGAAATAATAAAAAGCGTGAATGTTATTTTCAGTTACTTTAAAAATAACGAACCACTTCTTTTAATTGATACAACATAGAACCATTCTTGTATCTCTGCCACTTTGCAATCTAAAGAATTCGAGAAGCTTTACTAGATTGTTTTATCTCTTGAAATAAGTAATGAATTCATTAAAAGTTGAAGGTTAATAACGATACAATTCGTACTGTTGCAATGAAATTATTTTTTCTGAAATGGGGAAGTATAAAAAATAACAAATGTCTTTATGTCAGTGAGGTCACTTTTGTGGGACACCGACCAGAAGTCCAATATTTTTAAAGGGAGACCTCAACGTAACACGAGGCCCCAAAATATTTCTTTCGTCCGACAGAGCTAATTTAATGCGACCCTGAATTAGTTACATGTCTAGAGACCACCCTTAGGCGACAGATTCACCCCCCAAACGTCTACAGTCTCATCCTCGGTTTCATTAGTTTTAACTAATTTAAATGCTCAGAAACAACTTTTAAAAAATATCTTAACTTTGTTTTCTTACAATAAAAAAATACTTACAATAAAAAAACTGTATTTTCACAAAGTAAATCAAAATTTCTCTTGGGTTCAATGCGTATGAATTAAATCGAAATTTATCTTATTCTGAAAATAATTTGTCTCAAATATAAAATGTCTTCGCATATTATTTTGATTTTGTGTTTTTTTATAATAATAAATAAAAAATTTGAACGTCTTTTTAGAAACCTCCCAGAAAATGCAGACCACCGTGGCTAATATTAAATTAATGGCTCAAATTCATGGCTCGTCTGTTCTTGATCAAGGCGCAGAGAAAATCCCATATAGACAACACGCCCCCCGATTCGTTTGACGCTTTCCACACGACCGAAATCGACGTATACAAAATTGGACCTATAAATCTGCCACTGGTTACCGAACATGAAAAAAGCCATGGGGACAGTTTTTAAAAGGCTCTTGAAAAAATTTGAATTCACTGGCTACCTCAATCAGTCAAATTTACTGATTCATGCAACCAGAGGATATTTAAAAAATTATTTTATTCCACGATTAAATGAGACTGAGGGGAATTTAATCGCTAGTGATAAGTTTGAAATCGAAAAAAACGCAATTTACTTCTGTCTTTCAACATTGTTCATATAATGATGTCACTCGTACTCGCGAGGATGTGCAAGGATTGATCGCACGAATCGCGTGATATGATAATCTTCCGAACGTGAGAATATGTCAAGTTATATCTTAGTTAATTAGAATCATTCGAATGAAGGAAACTCTCTGTCTCTACAAGTAGATTTCTTTATTCAATTAATTTTTATATTCTCAATCTGAGTTTCCATCATTCGAAAGTAGATTTACAATTACATTTTTTATAACATTTTAATCCATTATATCCCTTTCGTTTATTTAATTTCATATTAAAAACATCCATCAGAGATTTATTACTCTGGAAATATATCTGAATTCGTTTGAAAATTCGGTATTCGTTATTCATGAATTCAGAAGAATTATTTATTCCAGAATAAAATCAACCAGGCTATAATGGATCAAAAGATAAAATCAGCTGCAATGCAAGATAAAAAATGCAATTTTGAAGGAAATTTGACTACTCACTGGCTGAAAGACTTGCAGCAGCACTTATCGAATTTTGGACAGAGTTAGTGGATGTATTCGATGACTGTCGGCGTGAAGTGGCAATGCTTCCATATTGGGATGAAATGGTCTCATTGGGATTCGTGTAAGAAGACCAAGATGGGACATCAACACCAGTACTCGTTTGATGTGGTGTAGGTAAATGGTACGGGGGACTGTAATTTCGGAAAGTCGTCCGACTCCCGAAGGGTGTCGAGAATGCAGGTAAACTCTGGCGACCCACTGGCGACCCCGATTTGCTGCCATAGTCTTCCGTAATGGCCGGAAGCGAGGTGTTAATTCCTGAAAAACGTCCACTAATTAGGTACGCCCTATTAGTCAACCCCGAAGTTTCACTTTTCGAATCCTTGGATTTTTCTACTCATTACAGAACTCCTAGTACATTCTTGAAATACTTTAACATTTATTCTCTTTTCCTTTGTTCATTAAAGTTAACATTTTTTTAAATAACGGTCATTTAGTTTTAATATTATAGTCTTAATATCTAGTTTTGGAACTGCATTGATTTTTAATATAAAACTGAATAGAAGAGTTGTTTAAATACCTTGTGTGGTCCACAATTGTTGCGAAGATACTGTGAGTTCTGTTGGGCTATTTGCCATGTAGGAAAGGGGATATGCATTGGTGGTTCCAGTAGAACCTCCCATTGTACCAATTCCTCCCAACGAACGATATAGAGACGAACTATAACAGAAATAATAAAATTGTTATTATTATGATTATCTAGAGATAAATTGTTCAATTATCACGGTATATTATCCAAAATAGGAGAGGTTTCAATATTGATTGTGAACATAAAGACAAAATTCAACTAATTACAATTCAATTGTCGACTTGTACCATTTTCAAGTAAATACACAATTGCAAATTAAATTCTCAAACTAGCAGTATATAAAACTATACTTTATTTGATGCTAGAAAATTCTTAAATTTCACTCAGGGTATGAAATATCTCTGTCTTTTTAAACATAAAACTAGGAGTAATATTCTTGAATCAGACTAGAAGAAGTTATTTGTTATTCGCGATAAAATGTTCTTATTCTCCAAGCGTTAATCGAATTTGATTTTGGCCAACTCTGATTATGTATTAACTTCCGCCTCGAAATTTTTTTTAAAAAATCCTAGAATGTCGTAGATATTTTATCTATCGATTTGATCGGATCTGTAGGGGACAAAGTTGGTTCGCAGGGTGGTCCCCAGGAACTTCAGTGATGCACTTCCGCGACAAGACAAGTATATGTTGTCTGAAAATCCATCTAACTGTAATTTCTTGGCGCCCGCATAGTATGCAGACACATTGTCGCAGAAGGAAAAAAAAGGGTCAGGTATGTGGTCGTCCAAGCAGGTAAAGAACTGAATGGTCAGTAGTAGAGTAGTAAATTAAGTAAATGACAATGGTAATGGACTAGTTGTGTCCCTTGTATCCACTCGCCTTGATCGGTTAAGTAGGAAGGCGGAAGTATAATAGGTACTGGGCACGTGCCCGTATTTTCAGGTCAGACCCCATGGTTCCGGTCTCCTTGGGTCTAATAAAATGTGCTGCAAACCACCCGCTTCCGGTTTTTGCTTACCCTCTTACATTTACCTCTTGTCACGCTCCGATTTCTGAAAGTTAAGGTGATCGCATCCCAGGATAAGCTTATGCACGATATTCTTATTTCTGAGGGTCATTTGCGGATTCCGCTTGTCAAAATCTTCGTTATTGACGAAATAGTGCATTTTCTGGGCTATTAGGGACTCATTAGGAAATTAGGAAAAAGATGGGATTTAAATTGCTGTCATAACAATTTAACAGAGGTTCATTTGGTTTGCTGAAATTTTTTGCAGATACAAAAAGGAATTTAAAGTGCAACTTATGGTAAAGAATTTATCGTAAAGATGTGTGTTAGATTCTCCTGGGAGGAGGCGTATCGTTCATTAGAAATCGAGAGATCACTGGAGAACATCATGTTAACATCAATCACGTAAAATTTGATACTTTCCATACATTCAATAACTCATTAATTATGTTTGTATTGAATCTTATCTCCTTCTATAATTTTTTTAAAGTAGAAATTATTCTTAATTTCAATGATTGGAAAGAAAATTCTATCGAAATATTACTGCTCATTTATTTAAAGATTAGATAATAAAGATTTGTTTATTATGTTTAATAAGTCGAAAATCGTAGAAAACAAATAACACTCAAACTAAAATTCTGTTTATTAAAAAAAATTATTGATTCCAATTAATATCGAATGCACTACTGAACTAGTCTATGCAACATACTCCACTTTCTCTACGTGGTAAATCCATAAATAATAACAAATCCCACGTGGGTTGAAGTCAAAATAAAGTGGAAATTAATTTTTTTTCAATTTGTAAATAATAGCATAATTTTGTTTAAACAACGAAACTCGAGGTAAGGAAAAAGAAACAAATTGCTGCAAGTCATCCGCGAAATTCGTTTAATATTCGTGCGTCTTTCTATAGAAACTAAGTTACTGAAAATTTTATATAATGCTATATATTATATACAATTAATTCTATATTATAATATTAAAAAATGAGATCATTAAATCCATTAAGAAGTGATTCAAAAACTAAAAGAGTAAACAGAATTTAAAAACAATGAACACCTGGTCATAAGTTATCAAGTGACGATGAAATGTTGTTTTAAGGTGATAAAGTTTCTCACAAAATAAGTTTGTAGCAACAAAGTCGTTATCTGATGATTGTTTTTTGAAAGTGGGAAAAGTGGGTCACGAAAATGGAGAAATGTGACAATTGAGGTCGCTGGTTTTCATTTTCAAGGAGATAAAGGAAAAGAATGGCGACCTTGAACGGATTCGCGAGGCTCGTGGAAGATCCATATCAGTATGGTACACCAACGTGTTTAAAACAAGTTTGAAGACCCGCGTAAAACAAACGAAAAGCCATGTACGCTTGGAGAAGATGTCAATATGAATGTGTCCTTGAACGATTCTGAGGTAACCTGGCACGTTCCATGTGTCAGAACGTGCCTGCTCGTGGAACAGCGGAACAGTGCTGTTCTGATGAATCCTCTTGAATGCTACCAAAAGACCCACTCGTCTTAAGAGGCATAACATTGACTGATACACGCGCCAATTGTATTTTTATCTGAACCTAATTTAACCATCAAGTGCCAAAGAAAAAAGATAAACAAGTCCTGTAAATGAGTTAATTAATAGACAGTCTCAGAAAACAAATTTGAGTCCTTCCGATAAATTATGCTTTTTTTTTATCTAAAAGTAGGAATTTCATTTTTAAATTTTGTATAATTTAACTTTATCGTGAAAACGTAAATTTTCAAAGCTTCTTTAAAAGAAAATAGACAATGTTTGACATTGTTGCGTGATTTGTGGCGAAAAAAAATGAATCATTCATATGTGTCATACACGTGCATTCGCTCGTATTGAATGCATTCAGAGTGACGAATATGACACCTAAGTGTGGCCAAATTTGCTTAGCTTAACTGATTTGTGTCTTCGTAATATTGCTGTAGGTCAGTTATAATAAACCATCATGACCCGAATTTCAATCTCTCCATATCTTGCAAGATTTCTCCCTTATCCGAAATTCGAATCAGTTCGGATAAAGGGGAACATAGGATTTAATTTTTGCCTTTTTTAAAGGTGAATGAATGGTTAATGCAGATTGCTGTTTCCTACAAGCAAATGTTTTCTTTTCTCTTTACGTCTTGGCACTTTGAGTGTCTCGGAACTTCGAGTTTAAGCTGCTTGTGAATGAAATAGCGGTTTTCTCTGTCTCGGATGTGTCTCGCGTGTCGAAATGGTTAGTTCTCAATGGATTCTACCGGTCAAGTTTCTTAGTTGGGTGATTTTAAGTGCCGCACGTGTAAAATGTTCAATGCACAAATGTTTCTCGGTGAACCGCTTCTTCGGGTGGAAGTTGTAAGTACTTTGTACAATACACACAAGGAAGAAACCAAAATGACAAGCGCACGCGTTCTCCTGCACTTCCGTTCCACAGAAAGAGCAAAAGTACAAATGCAAACGGTAAACAATGTTTACCACAGTCCATAGTCAGCAAGAAATGTCTCTAATCATCAGTTATACAATGGATTCTCAACCAAATGGAATTTCCAATATGCACTTGAAAATATCAATGTCAAAAGTTATTGTAGATTGCAAAACGTTGGTGGTCTAAGATAAAATGTTCTTTGAACGACAAAAGGTATACGTGATTATTTATATAGCTTGAATCGCTTTCGATTCTTAGTTGTGAATATATTTATGTGTGTAGATTTGCGTCCTAGTTCGACGTGCAATTGCAAGAGAGCTCAATAACGCACCTCAAGTTTCTTCTGAGAAGCTGAGCTACTGGTGATAGTGTTTAGAAATTCTGCATCTTGTGCATTACGCCCTTCGTCATTTGATACAATTTATTACCCTTTCATTCACTGCTGGTTTTTCTTATGAATTAAATGCACGAAATGATTGCGAGTCAGTTAAAATTTCACTACAAACAAATTATTCCAGTTCAAAGAATGTTAATTGTTGAAAGTACAGAAAAAATGTGTTGGAAATATTTAAAAACGATTATATTACAAAATCTCTGAAAAAAAAAAATAAAAGTAAAGTGCGAATCAGCTAGAGAGGTTCTTCACGTTTTGAAAGAGAGAAATGCAGTATTCGCGAAACCCAATATGCTATGCGAACATGGCGATGGGGTTATAGCCCTGTGAATGTCATATAATATGAATCTGCAACTGATAAGGTGCTTCTCACGACACCAGCAAACAGAGAGAAGGTGAGAAATAGAAGCCGATTTTAAATTGAATCTACTTTTTTTGAAACATCAAACTATCTTGTCCTTCACCAGTCAAATGTAAATATTTAATTTGAATTCGAATAAAAATAAATCTGATTTCTGGTGAACTCAGAATGCCGAACGGATGTCGACATTGATAAGATTCCTGTTTTATTTGCAGACTGCAAAAGAATATTGAATCGCCTGCTACATCCTATCTACAAAGCAAACACAAAAAATTTAATTTCTATAATGAAGTCATCAAATCATTTTTTTTAGAAAATCTTCCATTATATATTGAGCGAATATCTAAATAGAAGACGATAAGATTCATTCTTTATTCTTACTGATGCAATAATTAGCATTTCATTTTGTTATTTCAAGACTGTACACGATAAAAAGCTAATAAAAATGATGTAGCAAAAGTATTTGACCGAACGTCTGATAAATAAGACTTTCCTCCGAAAGTCTAAATATATTTTACATATATACTATGTATGATTATATATTTCAGTAAAATCTAAAAACTATTTTTCTCGATCTTATATCTTATTAATCAATCTGAAAGGTTATCAAGTCTGATATTTGAATGACCCATAACCTGCAAGTCTAAAAGAAGTCTAATGCTGAGTCTCTGAATATACAAAAATAAAAAGATGTTTAAACTCGCATTTATATTTCAGTAAAAAAAAATGCCAAGTCTCATCCATTATTACTAATCAAAGTTACTATGCAATCAACAATTATCCCCACAAATACGCCCACATATCTCGAAAATAATGATCATAACTCACTGCATTTCACGACACTGTCTCGACAAGCTGCCTTTCTCCTCCTCGAACCACCGAAGAACTTTGACCCACAAAGGTGATGAAAAAAAATGGAAAAAATGGAGAAAAATAGAGTAAATAAAAAATTAAAAAATGGGAGCTGTCCCGTATCTGTCACTGGGTGAATCGGTACTGAAGATGTAGAAATCTGACAGAGAGCACGCAGACGCAGACGAGTAATGCGGAGGGTCTCGAAGAAGGTGGCCAGGACTTGTCTCCTCCTGTGCCTTCTCCCCCTCTTTTGACTACTCGCGAACCCTCCCCCCACCACCCCCTCTGATAAGAGTCATAGCAAAGGAGTAAATTCCTTCCTCACATACAAATTCCTCGATGAATTCTTTTTTCTGTTAGTCTGTTACATTAGTTTCCTCTCCCCCCGCTAGCCCCCTCCTGAATATCTCCACTAAAGTTACAAACATGGCCCCCCACTTTAATTGCCTTCGTGAAGAGAGAGAGAGAGAGGCAAAAAGTTACTGTCTTTTTGACGGACTTTTCATTATGTACGACAGCTCACGTGTATTTGCTAAAGTCTTGTTGGTCACGTATCGATGCACATGAGAGCTGCCAAAGAAATTGAAAAGTCTTGAGGTGATGTCGTGTTAAGAAATTTAATTTAAGTTGGATTCGAGTTTTAATAACACTTTTCGTGAAAAATTTTGTTTGAAAGAGGAGGTTTCTAGATTAGTTGGGAGAAAAAAATGTTTGATTAATGCAGGTAGATTTTTTATTGTAATGTACACAATGATTGCATTTGACACGATATTAATGACAAAAATTTGAGACTAGAGTCAAGAAATATTACACTGAATTGATAATTAGAAAACAATTAATCCAATTTATCACTTGAAAAATGTGATATTTATCTGGCGCTGAATTAATGCAATCTTAACGCAATTGAAAATAAATTATTCATTTGTTAGACAAACATTAACAGTTAAGAAAGAAAATAAGTGAAATTCTTTTTCGAGTAATATTGTACATCATTCGAAAATAAATGTATTTTCATTGAAACTTACGTAGCATTCATAATAAAATTCAATTAATGAGAGGTACACTTTCATTTGAAATGTAGAAAAATGTTTCTAGGAAGCATTAGCTCGTATAAATATTATAAATCACATCTCCAAGGACACTTTTTCTTTTTCTCATGATATTAGCTTTATTAGGATGAAAGCAAAATTTATTTTGATTTTGTAGTGTACTTTCTGCTTCGTTTCTATTTATAAATCAGTTTTTACACTGGCCTCTGATTCTAAATTCGTATTTCTAAATCTGTTTATTAATGGAATGATGTCTTAGTAAAATCCAATAAAATTACTGCTGCAAGAAAGTTGCAATTGTAATTATTTACACTCAAGTACTTTATATTAATAAATTTATGGAGAAACAATTTTTCGTGTAAAATATCAGAAGATATAATATTTTTTCGATTTTGAATGAAGTAAGTTATGTTTGCGGTTGATTTTATAAATTAAACATGAAAACCGAACACATGATTGTAAATTCGTCGCGTTTCTGATCCGACTAATGTGAGTTTCAAATTTCGTAATCACAGATTCTGGGACTTTCACTACAATGCTTGCAGCGAGTTCGGCGACACGATGCGTAAATATTGAGAATAATAACAGTATATATTAATATCACATAATCATTTTAATCCGTCAATTAAAATGCATTCGAATTAAAGCAGTCACAATCTGCCACAAAAATTTACACGTGTTACATTATTATTACGACACACAATATTTATATCGACTTTTCCGTCGCATTCTTTTTCAATTTCCGTATCGTCGCGTGACCCCCTTAGACGCACTCATTATCGAAATGCAATTTTTCTTAATAAATTATTATAAGTTTACTTATCTACGTAAAAGAGAAAAACAATAGAATTAAAGAAATTTTTTTAGTTTACATCATGTTTTAAAAAAATACATGAAAAAAAGAAACTATTGGAGAAGAGTTTTTGAAGTTCTGCTTGAAATTTTGCGTGAAACGATACACAAGAATTGTTTGCATAGGGCTATTGGCCAAGTGGGCATCATTTCCATCGGCGGTTTTCCGTAAACGTTTTTCTTATACATATTTGCCAGTGCCGCAGCACCCTTAAGCTTTTGGGCAAATATTTTTACGCGATGCATCTCGATCTCTTTTTCTGTGCCTTTTTTCTCTATTTCTCTTTTTTAGTTTCAAAGAAGGGTGTCGGCGTCTTGAAAGTTAAAGGGCAGTGTTTTAAGATAGAAAAAGAACAAATTTCACTCAAAAATTTTCTTCCTATTTTCTCACTTGCCTTTTTATGAAAGAACAATTCAAATTAAGGCTCATATTTACTCAAGTGGTCCTGGGTTTTCAAATACTATATTCGTATACCAAAAAGACTTATTTTTTTGAATGGAAATTCAATTGTAAAGTTTTTTATAACTGATAGCTAATGTTTTTAAATATTTGCTTGTATTATACAGAATTAATTAATTGGAGTATTAAAATACTTTAAATTTCTATTTGCTGTATGATTTGAAAGATATAAAAATCATCATTATTTATCAGATAATAGAGCTTGCTTTGTTTACTGTGGTTACCATAAATTGAATTGCTTACCAATTAAAAATTTAATCATACAAATTATTTTCATGACTGATACATTGGCATTTATTTACAAATATTAGCTTCCGAGATTAGGATAAAAAAGCGTATAAACATTCTGAACTTGGTCTCGATTTTTGAATTAGATATTTTTTCAAAATAGACATTTTTAATTGCATTTTCAAATTTTAATCCTGCTACTCTAATACTTTGGTTCCCTTTTTATGTCACAAAATAAAATCTGGGTTTAGAAAAAATTAGATTTTTAACTTCTGTAAAAATTAACAAAAAATGAGATGGTTCTCAAAGTCCTTTTAACGAAACTCTAAGTCATAATGTAACTTAATTGGTAGTCAGAAAAACATTAGGCTTTCAAAATATATCGTTAAGTCTGACACTTCGTAAATAGCCTCTCCAAAAGATATTTTAATTATGTGGTAACAAGTTCCAGATTAAATAATTAATGTACCTAAGCCTAAATTTATGAATGCAATCAACTATTATAAAATATTATAATATCCAAACAAGTTTTCCAAGGAAGTTATAATTGAATACAGAATTTACAGGGAGACCAATTCTGCAAAAAACATAATATCTAGTTTCTTCCATTCTACTCAAAGACTGAGATATTGGGAAAAAACCAATTTTTATCAGAGAACCATATTATCCACAAAAAATGACTAACCTGGTCATGTGTCCTCCCGGCGAGTGTGGCGTAGAAGGTCCTTGATCATGATCCTGATGATGATGAGGTGTACCCGTCGGATGAGATCCATAAATCGGATCAATATACAAATGTTCAGAAACCCTTTCCGAATCCTGAAGACCTTGATTACCTTGAACCGATGATAGTGGAGGATGCATAGTCGTGAGATGAGTGAGCGACTGAAGACGTCCTTGATCATTGGGACTATATCCACCGTCCTGAACATGTCGATGTGGGGACAACCCCTGATCATCATGAGGACTTCTGCTGGACCCAGGTGAACTTCCTGTCCTGACAGGTGGCGACACACCACCACTTGTCACAGTACCACCAGCACTTGATCCTCTAATCTGATGCTGGAGATATGGGTCTTCTTGGAGAACATCTTCAAGATGCTGTGAATGATGATGACCATCACCTCCATTGCTTCCTGGACCTGCGGATGCTGCAGCTGTCGCGAGATTTGGGAAAAGGTTTCCTAGTGAATATTCACTTCTTGGACCTCTCAAGGCAGCTGCAATGCTGTGACGGTCAACTTCTTCGTCAGGATCTTGATGATGATCCTCAATTTGTCTAACAATGTGGTTGGCGAGGTGATGGTGTTCAGACAAGTGCTGATGATGAGGGGAATGGTGATGATGGTGATGATGATGATCAGTTGCCGGCGAGAGCGTCTCAATACCGTATCGATGCATCGTGGAGTGAGGCATGTGACTGGCAAGACGATTCCCTTCCGACGGGACTGAGACCTCCGTCGGGTGCCGACTATCCCCACCCTCGGGAACCGGGACCTCTCCCGCCCCAAGTTGTGCGTACTGTTGTTCGATGTGCTCGGGTTGCTGCTGGTGGTGGTGATGACGATGTTGATGGTGGGGGTGATGGGAAACCTGTTGCTCGTGCTGCTCCTCCCTTAAATCTACCCCTTGGTATGTTGGCGATCCCTCGGGCAGAAAGGTCCTGGAATCAAGGAGGGGGATGGTGAATTTTTTATAGAGCCAAACAAATTTTCCAGAAAATAAAGACCATGCCGCTAATGGAATGATGAATATCGACTAGATATCTAAGATTAGATCGTGTGGAGAAAGTTATAATAAGCATTACTTATCAGAGTCTAATTCTTATCATATAAGTTACTGACTACTGCTTGTAAACATTAGCTTAGCATTGGGAGATTCCAGAGTATATCTATGATTTAGAGGGCAATTGATAGGACAGTCAAAAGTGCAGTCGTAAATTCAAATGGTCAAATTTCATTCATCTTGGCGAAATTACTTGAATTCTTTTTCAATTTCTTCCAACTCATTTGTAGAATGATAACTTTGAATTAAGTTTAATCCATTGAAACTCATCAGTTCATTGAATTAGGTGGTTTTCATTCATGAAGATATCCTCTATAAAGATATAAAAATCATTTTTAAACATTTGAGAAGATTACTTTTAAAAGATTATACTTTTCTTTTGATTGTTATTAGATGTTCTTAGAACAATCTTTTCTGCAACTCTGCGTCATTCTCATCATTTAAAAAATTTTCAATATGTATCAGATGTGAACATCAGAGTCAAACTCGAGGTCAAACTGCTCCTCACATATACTATACGATTCACAAATTGGAATCCTATCTCCTCGTGAATAAAAGAATTAAACAATATTCAATACACCATTTGCGATAATGTTGCTTCATTGTATAAAAGGTCATGCAGATAGTTATAATCTTAATGTCAGGATATACTTTATATGTCTTCTAAGAGTTTCTTCCACAAGGTTTTTCAAGTTAACCATCGAATTAGGATTGGTAACTGATTCATATTATTATAAACGACTATCATTCATTATCGCAGGAATGATTACTAATTATATAATAGCTGGATGAGTACCTAATCTAAATCACCAATTGATAAAGCTGAGTTGGTACTTTTTCTCTTTTAAGAGGATAACTTACCTCTCATGGATGATGTGATGGGCTGGATGGTATTCAAGTTGTCTGAGGGTATACGATGTGAGATTGGTATTGTTCTCGAGATCGGTAACAGAGGCAACCACCGGCGTTACCACCGATTCCACAACAGTTGGCTCAACCAGACCGCCATTTTCTGTTTCCGGTTGACCCGCCTCCAACACGCCCACGCCATCCCCACCTTCTTCTGCACTTGAATAACCAAGTTGCTGATGATGTTGCTGAAGCTGTTGGACGACGATGTGTTCCGCGTTGCTCTCGTTTTTTATCACTGCAACATTTTCCTCTGCCAGCTCCGAAGCTTCCACAACTGGCTGTCTCACACTCTGCGTTGTCTGATCCAACGACCCCTCCACATACTCGAGCAGTACTGGAAAAAAGTAAACAGTTTAACTGGACATGTTTATCGTATTGAATTTTGTTTTGTTTCGTTGGATGTAGGATGAATAATTGAACAGTGGTGCTGCCGGCCTCCTAATAAGACACTAATAATAGTCCTGGGGCAGTATTTTTTATTTCTAAATGAAAAGAGGAGAATTAATTTACTTAATGTTCTTTTGACCTTAATGCATTTTCAATTTTGGGCGTAGCTCTATTCAAATGTTTGGCAGGAAGCTTGTGGATTTTTTTTATAGATCCATAACATTGCCTTATAACATTTTTTCGTATTTTGCATCGTTCGACCATAAAATGATATTTTTTGTCGTTTTTAGTGTTTGCATATTAGCTAAAAATTGTAGGAAGCATAAAAATATCAGATTTCTCTCAATTTTGTAATTCCCAAATATTTAATATCCAAGACGTGTTTTCGGACATTTGAAAAAATATTTAACAGAATATTTATAGATCTTTTACTTTTATAGATCAATATAACTTTGTCTTGCAACGCATTTTTTCGTATTTTCGTATCACGAGACGGTGAAATTAATATATTTTTTTATATTTAATAGCGTTTCTTATCAATAAAATCTTTAGTTTAATGGCACATGGAAAATGTCTTTTAATTCGGCAATGTCCCTCCTTTTAATCTCAAGTTCGTGTACTATAAAAAGCCCCTGTTTATATTTTTCCATTTTTATGAATATTTTTTTGATGCGTATTTCGCGAATGCTATGTTTAAAATTCGCTGGAGAAAATATGTTTTTTAATAGAAATTAACGCTCTTCATGCGAAGGAGATAAACCAATGAGCCTGACCTTTCCAATTCGATTAGGTAACGACAATAAGGTCAGCTGAATGTTAAATGCTTGTGACAAAAGTATTAAATTCAATTTTTCTGCCTCTTTTACATAAACTAAAGATTTTTTCATCATTTATTGAGTGGATATTTTATGTTATTCAGTCAAGATTGAATATTTTTAAATCAATTTTCTATTATTATTTTTAGTATTTGCTAAAGCAAAGTTTAATGCATTCGAAACAAGGATTTTCAAGGCACAATCATTTGGACCTTGAAACCCGGTGCGAAACTGGGACAATGCGTATTTAAGTGTAACATGCGAATCCGCGAATCATCTGTGCTCTTGTTGTTTTATCATTGCGCCGATTCGCACGTGACATTTTGTGCATTTTGTTTTAATGGTAAAATTCCGATTAGTCATCAGAGCGTGCGAGATTCATTCCAGTCACTTGATCAACATGAAATTCAAACACTTGACTCACTTAATTGGCTGTTAATTAAAAAATTGTGTTTTTCTGGAAATTCTACGAAATAAGCGTATTGAGAATTAGATTATAATTGCTCTCTCTCTCTCTCTCTCTTAAGTCCAATGAAAATTTACAGTAATATTCCCCAAGAGCTCTTCCAGAATTTTCCTTAAGAAATCTTACCAAATTTTTTACACTTTAAAAAACTGAAAGTTGTTTGATTATTTATCTTTTGCAAAAGAGTTTACAGCTTTCAAAATCCATTTAAGACTTTTGAAAAATATGATGTACACATCAGCAAGAGCTAAAGTAACTCGTCTTATTTTACTTATGGTTGTCCTGGCATCGGTTGACCCTCGACGATTAAAAATAATGTTTTTATCTCTGAGGGAGCAGCAACTCGAGATCTCCCTCAATAAACTGAGACAGAAACTCACATATACATAGAAATATTCACGAATTGTTTCCTTCTCTCTTTTTCTCACTGCTTATTGCTCATTTCTTTATCCTTTTCACATTGAAAGTTTCTCTCTTATACATATTTACTCTACATAAATGCGTTCATCTGTCTGCCTATGCGCACGTCAACCACCAGCAGGCAAAGAAAGATAAGGAACCGCTGTTATTTTTGTACTATACCGGATAGCAACAGAGTCTCTTCGGGATTTGAGAATGCGCGATTTTTTTTTAATTTTTTCGAGTGCTGATCACGGGCGAATTGTATAAATAAAAATTCTCAAATTGCAACCGGATGGTTGACAATTCTTCACGACACTGAAGATGTTTACTTGTAATATGATAGTGATCATCCAGACGCAACAGCCACGGGGCTTTCTCTCGTTTAAAAAAGTTGGTCCTATCGGATTATCAAACAAATTAAAATTATTTATTTCCTATCATCAAATTCAAAGTTATATGAGTATACTCCTCAACTCTTACGAAGCTAATAATAGATCGATTCCTCCTCCATAATTAATGCATCTGATGCATGATGTCTGATCTGCTTTTCCTCATTTTTATTCCCTTGTTTCAGTACTTTATTTCTGAGATAAGGCGGAGTCTTCGGTAGCCGACGAAGACTTTGGAGTCGATGAACGAGCGAAAGAGGTTTTGTACGTCGAGGGCAGAGGTTACTCTTATCTCTCTGGACTCACAAAAACACTCTGTCATTCGCAATGACCAAGTGGCAATATCGATGGGACTTATGTCTACAGATTTTCAGAGATTCAATAGTCTTCTTTATCTCGAACTGTCTCCCCTCTTATCTTAAGATATTTATCCTTGAAAAGAAGCAAAAAAAAAACTTTAACTCGAACTCTGGCCTTTCCGCTCGCCTTTCCCAGATCATATTTTTGAGGAATAATTTTTTTTAGGCCACGGAATCTTTATCAAGTGTGGAAAAAAATTATTTATAGGAATATTTACAACTGAAAAGATAAGAATATTACAAGAGAAAATATTACAAGTAAAAAGAGGATTGATCTTTCACTATTCGAAGAGAATTTTTTCTATTTACAAAATAAGTGTCTAAAAATATTTTCTTATTACAAAAAAGTCATTTTTCAAATTGCAAACTAGTTAAGAACAGAAGAAGCATTATGTAGAAAGGTTGGGTCAGGTATGGGTGTGTTCGGCCTGTTTCTGATAAGAAGGAGGCCAGGTGTTTCTATCCACATAAACGTATATACACGTCGTCGACGAGGACGACGAAACTTTACGTGACCTCACGTCGTTTGTGACACATAATTTACAGTGGCAAGAAATCATGACCGGAAATTTTGTATAACATTTATTCAGGCTTTTACAATTTGTTTCAGTCATTTTATTGAATGGTCAAAAATGTACAAAATTCAAACTACAATAATTATAAGAATTACCTGAACAGGACTGTATCTGATCATCTGATAAAATATACAAATTTTTATTCTAATGTTATCATTCATCAGGCCACACAATTGTTTCAATCCAATCGAGATAAAACGAAACTCGAGTGTAGACTCCTGGCCATTTAGGAGTAGCACACAATAATCCAAAACTTGTAATTCCAATAATATCGTACAAACACTTCGAGGCATCATAATTCTGAAGAGGACCTCCAGAGTCTCCTTTGCAAGAATCCTTTATCCACCCTCCACTAGGATCTCCAGCACACATCATGCTCGGAGCAATACCGTTTGGAACCACTCTCACACTTTTATACATCGTAGAACAATTAATATTACTAATTACATCCAAATGAGCTTTTAATAAAACTGTACTGAAGTCTCCCGAGTAGTAAGAGGAACCCCACCCTGTAACCAAAACTTTTTTCGGCATTAATTGGCGATCACCTTTCGGAATATGAAGACAAGCAGGCTTAATAAATCGTCCAAACTTAACTGGACTTTCCAACTCGATCAAAGCGATGTCTGAATAAGTTTTAGGCGCATCATAATCCGGATGTCTTATTGCACTTTTTACATCAAATATCTCTCCTGACGAGTTGTCATTCAAGTTACTTGTCCCAAGGCGCACAATGTCTGGATTACCAGAATTTCCATGAGTGCAGTGGGCAGCAGTCAATACCCATTTCTCTGATATCAAAGTCCCAGCACAGAAATACTTTATTTTTCTCTTTGGCTTCTTCCAACCCAAAGCTACCATGTGAGGAAATTCACCTTCTATTGTGTCTTCACCACCTGCGATTCGATAACTCGATGTTGGTATGTCACACTTAATTGTATTTGGAATTTTGATTGGTTTGGATTCCGCTGCTGATAGTACCCATACTGATTCACTCAGCATTTCTGAATATTCCTCGCACTTTAACTCACTTTTTCTTCTTTTCTTAAAATTTCTCTGTTGCACCTTCGACAATTGGAAATTGATCACTTCAACTAAGTAGCTGTATATTAAAATTATTTGGAGTAATTTCATTTTAACACAAAGTTTTGGAAAAGGCCTGCCTTGTTGTCGTAAACCGACGCCAGCTATTCTTGATCTTCATCTAGTCAACCCTGAAATATTCAGTACTGAGAGTACACAACCTTTCCTAGACTGGCAAACCAATCAAAGATCAGGTTTAAGAGGTGGCAAAGTTTCCCACCATTCCAGGTAGGGTAATTACCTTGCATTGAATTTTCTTCGACCTTGCTTATAGGCAAGATCTGACTCTGGATCTGATTCTAGATTTGACTCTAGATTTGACTATAGATCTAACTATAGCATTAACATTAATAAAGTTCGAATTTTTGAAGATTTCCCGAGGTATATAAAGTGATACAATAAATTACATAGATATAATGGTCGAATGGCAAGTTGTGGATGTTGTTTATAGTTGATAAGGTGATACGGTGTAGCCTTATGGATAGGAATAAGCGCCAGGGTGTCTGCTCGAAGCATTGAATCCAGTCGGCAGATTAGGCTACTATGCCACTCTTAAAAGCCGATAGAAAGCCATAATCGCGGTGGAACACCCGAGAGCTCGTACTACGAGTCAACGAGTGCAAATGACAGCAAATGCTTTGGTAAATGGTAGCCACAGAGTAGAAATAGAGATAGTACAATCATACAACTCATTCATCCCACCGCATGAGAAGATAGGCTAATCTGCAACTATTTGCTTGCATTACTGACATTTTTTCTCTCTTTCTTTCTCTCCCCCCCTCTCTCTCTCTCTCTCTCTCTCTCTCTGTCTCAGTCTGTCTGTCTGTCTGACTCTCGTATCAACTATCGAGTGAGATTTGCCACCTCGCCGTATCTCGCACGCGATACGATTTATACCTAATAACTATATAATCTAAGCGCCAAAACATTGTGAGACTTCCAATCTCTCGAACTGATGATAAAGTGTTTATTAGTGTATAAGAGAATTTACATTTTTAGTCTTCATTTCCTTCCCAAATTTTCCTTTGGAAAATTCTGACAAATTTCTGCTATCCATTGTATATGTGTAATAATTATTTGAATACTGGTGATAACTTTTTAAATAATTTCTGTGTGGAAAAACCATGAATGTGCACTTTGAATATGATCGCTTATCTTAGAAAAGAATTATTACTTTTTGAGCATTTGAAGTAAAGACATCTGCTCATGTCTTGCATATGAGGATAAAACTGGATGAACAATGAATTTTATAGTGGTTAGAGAATTGTGTTTGAGAAGCTCAGTTTTAGTTTCCTGTTCCTTTTGCCTGTTCTGTGGAATGGAACAATCTGCGTACAACCATAAAATGAGTAAATACCCTTGAGAGGACCCTCACGCTTGTTTGCGGCTTAGGGTCTGGCCCTTCTAAAGGCCCGATTTCATATGAGGGCAGCGATCACACATGCAGAGAATTTTCTCAAGAAATTTATTGTTAGTTTCCTTGTATTCACAAATAATCTTGAATTTTAATTCACGCACATTTCTCACTTCAAATTTTCACTAGGGATTTCGTACGGAATATTTAAAAAATGAAAGTTAATTATAATGTTGAGGATTCGTGTATATTCAGATATTAATAAAAGAAACGCGAGCTTTCTAATTTGATATCAAATATAATATATTCTATAAAAGTCTATTTTAATCTGTATAATCTATAAGTTATCAATTATTATTAAAATAACATCAACAAGCTACCTCTGAGAACTTTTCTCAATTCCGTCATTGGTTTTAGCGAACCTGCCACGTTTCTTATGGTAGTTAGGGACTGATAAGCGCGATAGTAATGATAAGGTGATACGAAACGGCACGCGTCCGCGATACGGACCTTACTACTCGTAATTGCACGTGTAAAAGCTGATTCTGCATCCTTACTATATCCGTAAACTAAATTTCAATAAAAAATTCAAACATATTATAAAGAAATACGAAAATGTTAAATTTATAGATACTCAGATGTCATAAATTCAAATAAGGTGCAAACAATGATGAAAATAACTAATATATCTACCAGAAATTAAACATAATATTTGATTTACAATTTGATAAAATGTAAAACTTATATACTGTAATCGCTAATAACCCCTGTAGTTTATACGACTTTAATTCATAAATAAATTAACCTTCGTTTAATAAACAAAAATGATGTAAACTGAAGATTGACGTTAAAACTTAAAAAATTCCATGTTGGGAAATTAATTGTGATAAATTTCACGCAGTTATTTTTACGTGCCTTGCACCTTTTGCAATTTATTGTTCTTGAAGCATTCCTTAGCAATCGTTATTGTCGCGAATGCAAAAGGTGATCTCGTTCCCTGGCATGCGATAAGACGACTTTGTGAGAGCGCACGTGAGAGTAGCAGCACTGCCTTAATTTATGCACGTGTGCAAAATATTGCGTGCCGCTACATTCGCGATTAATTGATTAATGTAAAGAGAATTTCTACTCATAGTAGCTTCTCACTTTACAATGCGGTCGTATTTTATGATGTTATTTGAAATATATTCAATTAAAATTTACAGCATAACATTTTTTTATAGAAATTGGATAACAATAAGTATTTAACACAAAAGCGGTAAAAAAATATATATTTATATATAAGTATATGTATTTATGACATCTTATTTTGAGTTTAAAAAATGTACTGTTGGAGTAAAAATTGAAGATTGAATAAATAAAATGAGTAATTTCCAGTGTTCTTAGGGAACAAAGACAAGGGGGATTGATGGGTGATCGAACAACGTTCGTTCTTCAGCTCATCGACAAAAAATAAAATGAAAAGGCAAGACGAGTGGAAATTTTGTGACGTCAAGCAGTTTGGAAGAGGCAAACCAACCAAGAATCTTTATGCCGCCCCAGCTCGCTGACCCAATACGAACTTTGAACCGGACCGACTCATTCTCTCTTCGTCTTTAAATCATACGTGGCAATATCAACTGTCTATAATTATCACGATTTTGCTCAGATATTAAACATTATCAAGAAAGTTCGATAAATTAATAAAAATCCATCGAAAACCATCAACACAATATTAAAAGTCATATTTCATAAGTAAAACATTTACACAACACAACATTTACCAATTACAAGGGTCAAGAAATGTAAAATCTTAAAAAATTTCAAAGGGGATTAAATATTCAAAATCATTACACTGTTTCAGAAAAGACCAAAACATGTTAAAATATTATTTATTGCTGCTTGGAAAAGAGGACCAGATTTTATGATAAGAATCGAATGCCTCGTAAAGTTGCTTTTTGAACTCTCATTTCAACTTTGTTTCCCAAGAACGATAATTAAATAAGGCACTTTGGCTACTATGTATAGATAATTGTTCATTGAAGATATTATATTGCAGTTTAAAATACTTTTTAAGAATAAGTGGGTAATAAAAAAGTCGTTAACTCTAAGCAAAGTCTAAGAAAGTTAGTAAACTAAACCCACGAATTTGGGACTCTTTGTAATTCCTCGAAATGTGATTTTGATGAGGAACTTCCAGACTCTCATGCGACTGACCTTTCCCATGTGGGGTTGCACTTGGAGTTTTAACTAGAGATTAGAAAAAAAATATTGTGAAATGATTTGGTTTTTTTCTTGTGATAAAATCCAATGATAATCACTTCTTTCGCTCTTAATGTGTAAAATGTAAAATCTTATCGTTTCCAAATATTTTGAATCTAACTTTCGAGAACATAATTTTTTAAAAGTAACTTTCTCAAATTCAGGTGTAAAACTCGAAATCGTACCGAATAAAAATTAGGAATTAAAAGTTACTAAAAAGAATGCAAAAATTTGAAATCGATTAATTAGAAAAAAGGTGAAGATCACTAATTTGGAAGTATCCACAATCGGTATAGTTTAGGATCGATATTCAAGAAGTTAATTCGTTTCGGTTTCAGAAAAGCTCCTCGGAGGGAGGGTCAGTAACCCCTATTTATCACAACTTACGATTCTCTTTCTCTCTCAGTCTTTTTCTTTTCTAACTCTTACTCTCTTTATTTCTCTCTCCTCCTATTATCTTCACGTGAATTACAAACAAATCTCAAGAATATACTTTTACACAGACACAGAGACACACACACATCCTCTCTTTGCATAATTCAATTTAATTAAATTAAAAGCAACACATAAAATGAAAACAAAGTACAAAAGAGACAATATTGAAATAATTATGTTTGTGTTTAAATTTATTTTAGGTTTAAACTGTTAAATTATTGTCGAAATTAGAGAATAATGGAAAGAGCAATCTTTTTAAGTAGACTTTGAGAAGGGATTCAAAATCTGGTTAGACCAAGTTGAGAATTTTTTAATGTTTGCCCTGAGGCGGTGCAAACAGGTGAAACATCAGTTCTTTTTATTCCGGCGGAAGAACAAATAAAAGGCGTTGAATATGAGGCCGCAGCAAAAGCGTTAGAGTCATTAGCAAAGAAAAGGTGCTATAACCGGAAACTAACAATCAAAAAGGGTGTTTGCCATTTCTATAGTTATAGTCTCTGAATATTCCCCAAATTTTCTTGAATTCTTAATATTTTCTTTGAAGTTTTGTCGCCGCTATACACATTTTTAAAATGAAGATTAACTGAGTTTCGTTAACACAATAAACATTTTTTTGACGATTGATGATAAATGAGGAGTTTTTAATATGAGATGGTTTACGCAATTCGAAAACAAAATAATTCGAATAATAATGATCTCCATAACTTACAGTTTATCTCTCGACGAGCAGCACTCTATTGCATTTTGTCACGCGTCATTAAAAATATGTCTCTCTGACCTGTACTAAGATATCGAGCCCCTCAGTTTTTTTCTCACTTCGTGGTCCATATAGTTTAACCAAAAAAAAAAAAAAACTCTGTGAATCCTGATATTTTTCTATGGAAACTGGTATGTAATTTTAAACATCGATCCTTTCGACATGCCTGAGAATCTAAGAATGAAATATACGAAGTGTCAAACTTCTCCACAAAAAGGTCAAGTTTCCACTTTCAAAATGAATAGGATCTTCATTTCTCTAGTAGCGATGATCAATTTAATATTTGTACAAATTAAGATCATTAATTTTTTCCTCCCAGCAACCATTTCATTCCAAGAAATATATTTCAACTCCCTATTTATTTTAAACACCGTTTTCATACCAATTTTCCAAGAAATACTTTTTCCAAAAACCCTTTCCCCTCTTTCTGTTTAGACTCTTCTATAACTAGATATATAAATTAAATGAAAACTGCCTTCTAATTTAGAAATCCGAAGATATCACATATACTTATCACCATAAAGATAAACTTGATCACACATATTTTACATTAGCCTAAAAACCCGTAACCAGATGCAAAAAACCAAAGCAGTCGACAAGTAATAATTAATCAGGATGATAATTCTCCCAGATACTTGAGAAAAGTGATAAATCTGGAAAAACTGCAGCCATTATAGCTTGTCCTTAGAAAATTAGAAGCGAAGTGAGAGAAATTGGTTCGAGTGCTCTGATGCAGTAAAGGGACTTTTAAAAGACGATATTCGATAAGAGCAGTTTCCATATTACAAGTCGTTAATTTTTCGTCGAGAGCATGAATGCTCGTAGATAAGGAAAACTTCGGACCCTTTGAAATACCTCTTGTATGGTCCTTTAGGGGTGCGAGAATATCTTATGTCTTCTGGCTTGTTTAGTATCAGAAAGACCGTTAATAATTCAGAAGTAGATTCAGTGATATTGAAATTAAATTAAATTAATGAGGGTCTCAAAGTGAGAGGTGACAATGATCAGAAGCATCCTCGAATTTTTGTCTTTGGGTCCTGGAAACAGAAAAACCCTGCTGTGAGCTGTTGAGCACACATGTGTCTCATCCTACGCCACGCTGTCTGTCTTACGTTGTTTCACGCTTGACACTGGATGAGACTTTTCACGAAAATGTCCACTCGAGGAATCAACTGATCCTGACGGAGTGGCAGTAATCCAAAAGCTTTGACGGCTAAAAAGTTTTTCACGGCATTTCTCATGTCTTACATGTCAATTTTCAACACTTTAGAGCGTCAATGTTGTCGAAATTTGAAACTGAGGAAGCTACTGAGAATTGGTTGTTTTCCGCTGATTCTCAGTGTGTGTCTTTTCTTTAAACAATCAATACAGACTTTTGGTCTCTTTGATGTAGTAAATTAATCACAGGGTTTAAGATTTAAAGCACTTTTCTCGAATAGGCTGCCTGTCCTTTCGAGAATTTTTTTGAGTTCATTATATGTTTCCTCATTGCAAAAAAAAGGGGTTTAGGAACTTTTTAATAGTTTCCAACTTTAAAACAAAAAAGCGGTGTTTCTTGATTTTCTGCCTAAATCTTAAACGATCCGTTTGTCGATAATTTATAAGTCGTTATATTAAACTCGAAATGGGACTTAAAAGGCGGCGAAAGAGAGCATTGGGGAAAAATGGGCAGTAAATCAGTCGTTTAGAATCAGAAGGGTCGTAAGTGGCACACCGCATACATATATCTGTATAAAACACACATATAGTACCTAGTAGGAAAATTTACTCGGTATACGTTTTTTTTCGTAAAGGTTGAAACTGGGTGGGACACTTATTAGTTCGACTTAATATTATTTGATGTCACTATATCGTTTTTGTTGACCGCCGTGCTTAATACGAATCGGTACGTAATTTAGAAAGAAGGGAAATTTATGACCGTTTTTGATCCTGAATATTCCTAATTCGTTTCATCACAACCTGCATCGTGAGAAGTTTCTCACAAACGAGGGGAAAGATGATTATAGAAACATAAATGCGTTTAATTATGGAAGCAGATTAGTAGGACAAAAAGTGTGTTTTTTATATCAAGGGATATATATGTATATTCTTTCAATCGATTTAATTAATTATTTTATTTAAAACATTCTTCTTCTTCTTCTTCTTCTTCTTCTTATTATTATTATTATTATTATTATTATTCTTAATAGTCTTAATTGAAATAATAAATATGTATAAATCCGATACAATAACTGTCTCGAGACGAATTACAAACTTTCGGACGTGTTCACAGCATCGGTACTGAAAATCTGTTTGTCTCTGTTAGAAAGGATAATCTGTGAGAAATTTCCACATTATACGACCAGTTGTGCAGTTTTTGCATAAAGAAGACCCCAGAAAGCCACAGTTTCCGAGTTTCCTCTGCGGGGGTGCATTTAAAGTCAGTTTAAAGTTTCCAAAATATACATACAATATACGTTAACCCTATCCAGGCGGCAAAATCCCTTGAAAGTCACTCTTGACTTTTGAAGGACCTAAGGCCCAACACTGAAAACCTGACCAGTACTTGACGCTTCGCTATTATTTTTGCGGTCTTCGAGGGCAAATATAACGAAGACACCAGTAAGTCTGACCATCGAAACAAATATCAACCCAAAATGAGAGTAACCGGAGCACGACCGGCAAAGTTTTCAAGCTTTTCCCATAAACAAGGGTCTGTTTATATATATTGTATATGTTTTGGAGATAACACTTTAAGAACTGAAGGGAAACTTGGTACGGCAATCATAACACCATGAAGTGCGAAAAATCGCACCAGGGGGTGTCAAATTTCATTATGTAGTCAATGTAACAAAAAAACTATCATATTTTTTCTGCAAATCTTACAGAATCTTATGCGTGTTTTATAAAATGAAGTGGAAAATTTTTCTTGAGAACTACAGTCCTAAAATTTAATTTAAAACTGTTGTCATTTGACACGAGTAATTTAGTCTGAGCCAAGGTGGTCTAAAGATCGTGAACCCTATCGTGTGTACGAAACATGCGACGTAGGAATGTTTGCACTGTTCGCAGGGCGTCGGTACTGTTGGATTGCTAGCAGCTATTACGTCACATCCTGCGTGGGCGGACATCCGGTCTTATTGCCGGACTCCTGGGCCAGAGTGATAAGAAAATCTGCCTTTATTAAAATATTTTTTTTAAATAATGGTATATTCTCTTATACTGAAATTCGCTTCTGAAAGAACGCTTCCCCCATAATGTTTTCCACAAAAAGTAATATAAAAGTCATTCAGAAATATAAGACTAATATTTCAATCAAATATTATAATTCGACCGACTTCTAATCCATAGAAGTATTTATTTAAATAAAAATTCGGAGATTTCAAAAAAATTTCCTCGCAGACAGACAAAAATTTCCTCAAATCTGAAGAAAAATCCCCAGGCTTGGCAGCACAGTAAAAAATGTTATCGCCGCCTTATTAGCATTATGCTCATATAATTAAACGTGTCTGACCGCTACTTTATTTTACATACACATTTTTACAGATTCGTGGCAAAAAAACGTATAATTAAGAACCATTTATCTTAAAGTACCGTTGCTTTCCATCATTAATCCTGTTTTTGAATAACAATAACGTAGAAATTAAAATAAAAGGAGCGTAAATAAATAAAATGCATAAAATGAATCATTTAAATTTTACTTTCGGTCAAAAATTTTCCTTCTTTACATCACTTATTCCCAAACTCAGTGGGAAAGCCGAAAAGGGATATTTGAGTTCTCGCTTCCGAAGCCTGGGTGATCTAAAGAGCACATCTTTTATAAGCTTTCGCAAATATTTGTTCCATTATGGTTTTACAATAGTCTTGTAAAATGCTATTCTTATTTTTTTTTGTAAACTTACCACAGACATGTGTACAATATTTCTAAAACAATATAAAGCAAAATACCGCAAATTGATATTTTCTGAAGATTCTATCAGCTATTCTTGCGGTTAGATTTTATGCAATACTTAGCTAGGTTACTAATTCCTGATGAGCCATAAGCCGAAAAATACTCACCGCAAGAAAGGGAAAAATGTAAACTCAGTCTTTGGAAAACCCATACATTTTAATAGTTAGAAACATCAGTAGGATAAAGTATGAAATTCCGAATGTCATTAGATTGTTAGATTTCCACTCTGAATAACATTTTCATGTGATTATTATCTGTTTTAGAAAACACTCTCCCTTGGAGTTTAAATCCTCTAGAAAATATATTTCGTTTCACGAATATTCTCGTCAGAAAGGGAAAAAAGATAAAGAGCTAAGAGAAAAATAAAGAAAAAGAATGAAAAATGATTTCAAATCATTATGAAAGTTCCTCAAGGAAGTCACAGATGGCATAAGCTCATAAAACAGTAGAGTGCGTGTAAATTGCAAATATATGAAGTACGCATTGCAAAAATGATTTGTGCGTCTTTCGTGCGCGATATTTGCATTCAAATCATTTTTATTAATAAAATTATCTTTTTTTGTGGTACATAATCGTTTCGTAAAATGTATGATGCACCTTAAATAGTATAATTCCTTATAATTTGTATTAAAACAAATTTTTGTACTAAAATGAAAAAAAATTGCTTAAAATAAACGAAATTGACCACTTTAAATGGATATTCAGTGCTCTAATAAATTTTCAATAAAAGTTCAGCCATTAAATACATTTTAATGCAGAATACGCCACCCGTTACGTCCCTATGTTACATGCGGAACAATTATAAGTAGCGACATTTCCTTATGGAACCCATAAAATATCGCAGGGCAGATTGTTATTTAAATTCCTCGCACTTTTCTCAGTCCAACTCCCTCATTCATTGTACACCTTCCACCAGTGGTTCTCAACTAGATAAAAAAGTACAAATGCCGTTTTTTAATTATTTCATGTTTCTTTAGAAAATGTTGCATGTGGTAATTACCATAAAAACAAGCAAGCCATTTACCTCCATCTTTACAAAACGGATGTAAATGACCTAGTTTTAGCAAAAATATTTATTATTGCGAATGTAAAGTTGACGAAACTAAATTTGAATTCAAGATGGTCAAATTTGAATAGGTTTCCTTTTTTCGACTCGAAGCTACATTAGAAATGTAAAATCCGTTAAATCGATGTAAAGGATTCGTATAATGTGTTTTGACAGGCCATGCATGTCTGGCAGTTGTGGTTGAGAGATAATGACGATCATAGGGAGGCGTTTCAGGGGCGGATTTGTTCCTAAGGGACTGCTGCACGTCTCAATTCCTATATTCCGAGCCACCAGACGTTTCCAAATTCAGAGGGAGTGAAGTATAGAAACCATATTTGTGAAGAGATAACGAAATAAATTTTCTTGTTCAAGTTGAAAATATTTTTAAATGATACTTGTTTCAAGATGTTTTTTTTACTTACTCTTTAAATTCTAATAATTGAAAATTAACTAAGAATTTTCACTGAAACGTACTTGAAAGTGTTTAAAATATTTCTTAAGATTTCATAAAGATTTCATAAAGATTTCATATATTTCCATGTACATTATTTTTAAGGATTGTTTAAATCTTCGATATTTTCCAACTGACACCTGACAAAGCTAATTGGAAATTGGCTTATCATTCTAATAAATACTTCACTCGAAATAGAGATTAGAACTGTCGTCCGTTATTTGCGTTAACTTCAAATTTAGTAACGAAATCGCTCTGAATTTTTAAATTGCACTGATATTAATGCTTTATTTATTTAATACGGATTTTTATATAATTCTCGATTTACAATAAGTTATTAAATAAGCGGATAAAAAAAGTAGAAAGTAGGAAAATATTTGTTCAGGCAGGGTTTATTTCCTTCACTACTTGATCATATGAACCACTTAAGAGGCAGCGAGGGGTTAAGGAAGGTGCCCCTCATATCTCGGTACGCCACTTACCGAAAGAAACAAGTATAGATGCCAAGCCTTGTTTTCAAATCGTTTGCTCGACTCTAATCGATCAGTGCCATGCCTCTGGAAAACAGCTTCTCAGAATGCACATTTGTCATCGGAACACTTACGCCCTTAATTCGTGGGTGGAACCGTCTAATTCCCAAAAGCTTTCCCAATTTGCATGCTATTGTGCACCGGAACAAGTCAATTTGCTTGTGAAAATATTTTCCAAAAATCATTATTCATTATTTGAAGCTGTATAAACACATCAGTGATTTTAATTATCACTGTTCATTTTCAAAATCTATAGGGAAAAATTAGGCAACAGAGGCAATCTTATAATAAATAAATCTATTATACTCGCTATTATATTTATAATATCGAGCTCAGAAATAGTATTTTTCATTTGCGATTCTTTACGATACAACAATAATTTTCATTTTTACGTATTATTCAGTTCGTGACTCATTTTTTTTATTGCAATTCAGGTTAAGCGTTTTCAGGGGTATGATGGGCCTCCTGCAAAGCTCTATTTGCATGCATCGCCAAAGCCAGCTTTAAACTGGGGCGACGTTCACCGGTTTGTGGAAGTGATAACACCCGCATGTAGGGGACTTGAGCGGGCAAACTATTCAGCAGGCAGGTCTGCCAACACACGCGGCCCACCTATAATAGCCGACGAAACTCGTCGCAACGTTTCCGATACACCTCTGGGAAAATAACAGCCTTTTCCTTCTTATCAGTGCAAGCAACCCACGACTGGACTTTAAGCGGGTTGCTCAGCTGTCTCTCAAACTGTGGGTAACATAGTTTGAACAATATGTGGAATTTAAAAAATAACTATTGGGAATATCTTGTCTCTCCCAGAAAATAATAAAATAGATTATAGAATAAAAAACAATAGACTCTTTTTATTTATATTTGTTCTATTGATGCTAGGCCAGGATAGTAATTCTCACGTACAGAATTATTTGTGAAATGAAAAAGTAGCTCAATATAATCAGGAAGTAAATGTAAGAAGAAGAATGAGAGGAATTCGAAAGAATTTAAAAGAAATTTTTCGCATGCCTAGATTTCTTATCGAACTTGCTGATTAGTTCGTCACCATCTGACGTCATTATCGTTCACATACTGAAAATCCCATTGGTCAATGCAAAAGAGAAGGGATGCAACGACGACAAGGTTTATCTTCACGTCCTTGGCTAATCTCTGCAGAGATTACCCTATCAACAGAAGTTACTCTATACTCTTATAGTACGTGCTTTTATCATGAAGGTCCATTACATCCACACCTAATCTTTCATACTCCAGTTGTGCCATTTTCTTCTCCAAAGTCAATAACAACAATATCAATGAATATCGATCAATAGCATTAACCCTTTGTTACATTTTCAGCAATACAATTATGACAACCTTATACGTTTAATGAAAGTGAATAATTTCAATAAAAATGACAAAATTTATGTAGCAAATTTTTTCATATTTTTCTGCTTCATAGGATTATGTATTTATTTATGAGATTAAAAATCAATCAAGAAAACATCTTGATGTCCTTATGTACTTTAATAGACCTTTGGTACCGCACTGGCTTAACGTGAGGTGGTAGCAGCTCTCAGTGTGCTTGGTTTGCTTGCCTATATAGAACCATAAATGCGTTGTGTAGTGCTATCACGCAACGACCAAGCGATAACTTATCTGAACTAGTTGCATAACAGTGACTCTCAACCTAGACATGAAATCGAGTTCACCTCATTAAAATAATAATAATAACTTTGAGAACACTTTACTCCACTATGTCAACCATTTTTATACTTCGTTTATATATTTATCCTTGCTTCATATATTCCATTTCGAACATTAGACGATAGTTACACAGAAAAAAGTCTAGTTTTTGTTTCGATCTGAAAGCAAGCCCGAAATAAGAATGAATGGTCTTGTTTTAAGATTGAAGATGGGCTTAAATCTAGCATTAAGGGCATGTGATACTTTATCATAAGAGCAAATTAGTTATACCAATTATAAATTGCTAATAATAAATATTTTTAATAAATAAGAGTCAATAAACCTTCGACTCAAATAGACGAAGGTATATTGACTCTTATTAGCTAAAAATATTTATTATTAGCAATGTATAATTGGTATAACTAATTTGCTTTTATGGTAAAGTATTTGATTCTCTGGAATAATCTTACGGTATTCATTTCTATCCATTTAATTCAATACCAGATAGATTTGGTTAAAGATCTAGGATTAAAAAATATAAAAATAATTGTCGATTAGAAAAAAAAAAAAAATAAAAAATTATCGTTAATAAATCGGCGATGTCAAAGCTTTAAAAATTCGAAAATCCTCCGATGAAAGGAATCTGAAAGAAGATATAGGCGGAGAAAAGTAGATCTGAGGTTTTTAAGAATCATGATTTAGCATAGTGGAATTATTTTGTTACGTACACCGAATAGCAGACCACCGGACGCATATATGACTAAACGATAAAAAAATAAAACAAACCCTTACACATTTACTATATATACTGTGGATCGCTACAATACATATATAGATTAATGTAAAAGTGTGTGCAAACGTTCATTCGTAAAATGCGAATGTCTACGTACAGGGAAGGGTGTCGAGTATCAGAAGCTCTCGGACTTATCTTCGGAGATAAGCGCGGGCATTCATATACGAGTTTCATTAACGGGTGTCGTCACACACTATTCAATACGAGTGCCGCTATATCATATGCACCTCAGTTAAAAAGGTGAATACACTAAAAATTAGCATGCCTAGAATATGTTGTGTCACTAAGTGCTGATTAGATTTACAGACATTTTTTGTAAATGGTATATAATATAGATAAAAAGGTTCGCTATTATATAATATATTTAAATTTCTTGCAAATCTTTCATATTTATCTTATTTTAATCTTATTATCTGCATTTTTTTCAATCAAAAATTTGATGCTCGCCTGCATTACAATTTTCAAATACTGCTATCGATAATGCTGCTTTGTATCTACTGTAATTTTATATATACAGTACATCAATGACTCGAGTTACCGTGAATGTATTATTGTAATAAAGTAAATAATTGCAATTTATCACATATGATACAAAGTATATACTGTAAATTCACTTTACAATATAACGTATAACGTGATTCTCGTTTTGCATTACTTACATCCTAAAACTGTGGTAAATCCCAAACATTTTAACAGACGATAACACACAATGACAATGACAGTAATAATAACGGAAGAGAGGCGACTTCTATTAATAAACTTGATTTTTTTTTGTTTGTTTGTGCTTTAAATTCTTTAATTCTTTATGTTCTCAACTGAGAATGTCTCGTATGTTCCGCAAACGTGCCAAGAGGCGAATTCAGTGCAAAGCTCAGCAATTCCGGACATTACTGTCTCTATACTCTATATAACATATTTAGGTACAACGGTATCGGTCTTGAGATAAGTCCTATCGCAAGGTACCGCGATAGAACCACCCACCATTTTGCAATGTATGCTGTATATAATAGAACCAAGTGCATGTGCCAGATATCGTTGACGGCAGTGTTGGTGCATTATTATCACTCGGTATTTCATGAAATCAGTCGCCGCAAGAGCTGCCTTCAGCACAGTGTACGATTGGCATGCGTTAAAAGAACCTTTCCACCGGAGAGCGTATTCAAAAAATAAAAAAAAAAACGTATAAATCACCGGAAAAGGAATTCCTCTTCCGACTGTATCCGCGAAAATTATACCGTCGTTGGAGAGTCCGCGTTCAACTCATATACGGATATTTTCTCTCTCATTCGCAATGTGACAATTTTCAGGGATAAAATTAAGTGACATCTTCAGTGAAATTGTATTTATATGAATATAAATTAGAAACTGTGCTGTGATTATTGTTTTTGAGGCCACCCAGTACATTGTGGTGATGTGTATTACTAACAACGAGCCTGAGAATGTTTTGTACTTTTGTGCCTCCTGTAAAGAATTGTTTCAGAAAACTGGAAAACAAAAGCGACGGGTCAGCTAGCCAAATGACGTAATAAAAATCCAACCTTTCTACCTTCTCTTCGAACTTGGAAAAAATGCGTCACTGGAAAATATTTTTATGCCAAGAAATGTTCCTATTCTCCTGTTTTGAAATCAGTGTTTTGTAATAAACATATTTACTAGAAATTAAATACATGAGCAACTTTATAGTGGATTGGAAGCTTCGTAGAATTATTTCTTGAAACTGTAATGAACTTAGTATTATTATTTATATGTAATATTAATATTGCTTGAGTTATTACACATGTTGTTTATTTTTTTAAACAAGTTTGTCACTTCCAAATAAATACATATATCGTATTATACCTAATTATTCAGCAATTAGCTATTGGAGGTCACGCAAATATTTTCCTCTGACACTAGAGAGTAAATTCTGCGTTACACAACTATATAAGTACATAACCGGCATACAAAACTTCGCTAATTGCACATTCAAGTTTTTAAAAAGCGGAAAACTCGTTTTAGTAAAACAAGTAAAATAATTCTAAACTAAAGAGGAAGGTGTAATTTATAATTGAAATTGACTCTTGTAATTAAGATGCATTTCCTAGCACTGGTATCAATTGATTAAGTCATTATGGATTCACAGATGCGTGGAAATCGATGGCAAGAGCCATAAAACATGCAACGACAGGGCAGTGGGTAAATTTGCGTAGGTTATTCTAGACTCGACAAGCATCGTCTATAATCCATATCAATCCTATACCTGCTTTTAGAGCTCTTATGCAATGATCTACGTGAAATTTACATATGGAAAATCCGACGCGATTCATTTTTTTGCCAACTACTGCGTACGTGACTTTTGAAGATTTTCAAGCAGGAAGTGATGAAAAAAGTTATATTTTATTTTTAGTAATCACTGATGGTTGAGCTAGAAGTATTGCAATTTAAAGAAATATAATTTAGAGAAGAGAATTGTTATTTGATCTTATAGTTTTCATTTGTATTGAAGAATTGCAAAATTGGAGAGGGCCTATTCGACGACATATAGATATTAAAGAGAAACTAAAATATTTTGACAGGATCCAAAGCCTATGAGATAAGTATAGTATTCTAACGCATATTTCTACGTATCTACAGATAACTGCATTATATTCAACACTCTTGGAAGATGTATAAGTATATATGCAATGAGAACTGCATAAATGCGTCGTAGTAATAAGAAGATATATATTTCATCGTCATACTTCTAAGAAATATAGAAAAACGATACAATATTATAACACTATATAGAAATATTGAGATTCCATATATATTTTTGATAAGGAGAATGTGTAAACGTGAAATATTACCTGAAGAAGTCACTTTTGGTAGAAAATCTCTGGTAGAATAGTAAAATAAAAAAATAAAAATGTAAATTTATTTTAGAAAGATACATTTACATTTGGCAAAAAAATATGTTGCATACATAATATGTATAGTATGATAGACGTTATATAAATGGTACTTGTGCGACATTTACTTTCAGGAAGAAGTTATTTGAAAATTTTAAAGAAGAAACTGAAAATTTAACAATTTATGATTGAATTGAAGTACAGTGCATGATTCATGGAACGTGATGCATTATTAAATCGGGTTTGGGTGAAGGCGGAGCAAATATAGTAGGTAGAGCCCGATTCTTCGTATAGCGAACCATACGTTCCCACTCTTTGACGCCATTTTGAAGCATCCTTTCGTTTCCCTATTTTGACCCTTGGTACATAATATACTATTATTCCACATTATAAGAAATTTGATTATAGAAGTCATTTCCGTTATGAACTTTAATTTTTGAAGTTTTATATAACTGTGAGCTTGCAATCATTATAAATGAGGCACGAAGTTAAAATAAAATGAGATCTTACAAGGATGCATAGATGCTGAATAAGGGAAAAATAGTAGGATGGAGGGGATTATTTAAAAAAAATGGTTTACATGATCCCTGACTTTTGTGTCGACTAACCCCGGATCCCGACCTTGAACATAGTTATTGCACATAAAATGAAAGATGTGCAATGTAGAAAATGTGGATGTAATTCGTTGAATTTTCAAATAAAATGAAATCTTCTTTCAATAGATATCTCGGTCATGTACATATTCTCGCCTCATATTTATGTTACAAACATATTGCGACACTGGACCTGATGAGTGGAAAAATGTAACTCTTACAATTATACAATTGCGATAATATCATTTCAGAATTAATAAATGTAAAAAGGAAATTAAAAAAGGCTTCAGACGAAATGTTTTCCTATACAAGAGGACGTCAATGAACTATATCTGACTGAAAATGTCAAGGAAAGTTCAAGAGACGTCTGCCAATCTTTCAGATTTTTTCCTGAAAGTAATTCAAAGAATTAATAGTGAAACATTTATCATCAAATATCAGATTCAGTTTACGTTACAGAGTTTATGCTTTTCTAATCATCAACTATTTCAGGATTTTAATTTTTTTTAATAATAATTAACTGAAATAGGTAATTTGCAATGAAAGTCGGACAAGGATTTAAAGCTTGTTCTTTCTTGAGATGATATATAGTACCTACTCTCGGACTAAAAACAAATGTACCACTTGCTCATTAATCATCAATCATCGAGTCTCAAACGTAAAACATCTGAGTGGACCTGCCATTCGTAAATTCTTTGCACTCCTCTGCGCTGGATTGTTTAGAATTTGAAATATAAACTTGAGTGAGCCAAGAAGAAAACAGGTGTGCATATTGAAATTTAATGCTATTAATTTAAGTATATAAAAGACACATAGTGATTTTTGTCAACTGCTATAGAAATATTTTATTACTGAAATATTTATAAGGAAAATTTATTATTTGTATTTGTATTTGTTATTCTCTGTTTCATAAAATTTCAACACTGCTCACTAATTTGAGTTTACACGAGGGCGTTAAACAAATAATACAAAATATTGAAAAATTTAATAAAATTTATAAAACATATTAATGACGCTTCTTAAAATGACAGGCGATGTAATGAGTCAGTATAGATACGTGACGCAGAGTGGGCAAATGTTTAAATAGAAATAATGGTGACCCTGACGATCGTCAAAGGCGATAAAATTCAATGGCCCCGAAGAAACGTAATACAGATACCTAATTATGCTTCATAGTGACCGTAATGAAAGTTCTCATCAGTTCTGAATTCGAATAAAACGGCAGGCCATTTAAGAATATATAAGTTCTATAGATTCCTAGTATCTCATAATATCATTCTATATCCATTGGCCTGGTACGAAAATTAAATTTATTACCCATTTCCTGTGGTGATATATATATATATATATATATATATAGAAATAATTGAATTGTAAATTAGATGGACTACCTTTTTGTGGAGCTTTTTCTAAAGTAAAACAAACCTGAAAGTTTTTATTTTACTTGTAACGTATGTCATTCTTTATCAAACTTTTGCATCAAAAATCAATTTCATTATATAAAATATTTAATAAGATCGTTAATAAATATGTTAATTGTTAACGAGACTTCAGATTATAATCAAGTTACAGAAGGCATCAAAGATAAGATCTCAAATTTTCAATCACCTCATGTTTAGACAAATGCGTCTAGAATTTCAGACTTGATGATAAGTACTAATTAGTATACAATTATAGTTTAAAGACATTTTTGTGACAAGTGCATTTCCCGTGACATTTTATGAGCATATAACCAAAATATCACTTAACTTTCTAAAATTTCGCAATTTTTCATTTTTACAGAAGAGTCTGTCGTTTATATATAACCTTTCTTAAAAAATAGTATTTTCTAATAGAATATTATAGATATATATTTTTAATTTAAAAGGTTATTTACAAGTAACGAAAATCGTATTTGTTTTCGTAAATTTTGTCAGAGGCTGTTACAAGTTTGCAAATCTCTGTACCAGCGACGCATACAATACTCGTGTTATCGCAAGCTGGGACGGTGTTATCACTCAGATATCCAACATATATACATCCCCCACGACCGGTCCCCGGTCTCCAGTAACTCGCGGACCACCGGCCCAGTTATAAGTGCAGATTAGACCACGTAAATCCCTCAAACCCCGAAGACCAGATCCATCTCAAAAATTCCACCAAAATATCCAACCATCGCCCCCAAGATTCCAAGAAACTAGCCAAATCAACTTAATTAAGAGACGATGAAATCTTAATCAAGTTTAAAGTCCCCCAAATAAAGAAAAGACCTTTAAACAAGTAAAAATAAGTTCTTACCGAACTCTTTTCCCTGATACTTCCAGACGTTGATTTCTTCACCGCTCCTTCTCTTCTTCATCCTCATGCGTTTTCCACTCGCGAGTTTCACTTCCGGTTCTCGAATTCGGCCCTCAGCCTGCGCACTCTCGTGATTTACAGTCTAAATTTAAAATCAGAGTCAAATTCAAGTTTAAAAGTACAATTAAAAAAAAAAACCACTTGGTTGTTGTCGAGTCGAGGGAGAAAAGACCACTTCGATGATGACGGTCGATCGACGATCGTTTCACGGGAGGAAATAAAAGTCGGTAGTGCCGGGTATATGAGTATTGAGTATGAGAGGCCTGAGAGAGGCTCTCCTTGTCCTTTCCTCTCTTTCTCTTTCTATCGTTAGCTCGTTCTATGATCAGGAGCAAGCTCGTGTACATTATGTGCATAGAGCAATGCGACCAAGAACCAGAGGCCCCAAGAACGCGTTGGAGGGCTTCAAGGAGCAAAGAGGGGAGGTTGGTGCCCCTATTGGTGGAGGGGGGCAAATTGTATGAGGAGAAAAATACGTGCAACAAGTGAACAACCACTTGCCTCTATATAGCTTCTCGTAAAACTTACAAATGCATGTATACGTATGTGTATACTGTTTTCGCATACGTGTAGAAAATATATGCACTTCTGAAAGTGTGTGTTCCTCGCATGATTTGCGAATGTGTATGCTGTTCTTATCAGCCGAAACCCCCCCTCCCCCTTCCTTTGCCACCCGCGAAACCAAGAATCGTCCGGCGCTGACCACTAACCGCGGTATCTTACCAATGTTTCGATTGGCACCTAAAGAGCGAACATAAGAAGCTCTTTTCAAAAGTAAAACCCAATTCATTCATTTTTAAAAAACTTGAGTTATTTTTATTTAATTGAAAATAATTTTTTACCATTTTAATAAATTAGAATCCGAGAAAGAGAAACCGTATATACGCGATGTAGACAGCATGCGTTTTTTGACATAAATTAATTTTTGGATGATTTTTTGAAAAATATTGAGAAAGAGAGGCTTTGCTAATGTTACTTCCTGGTAACTATAGAATTTCGCATCTATAACTCAACTGTTAATTTAAGAGAAACATAATATTTCTGTCAACGTAAATTTTAGAGTAACCATTGCTGTACGAAGCTTTCATTTACGATCGTGTTTACGTTTTGTAAGAATAACAGTGAGTAGCTAAAATTTTAAGAGCCTGTTTTTCACAAATTGAAAGAGGATCATTGCTGACTCAACCATTCAAAATTATACAATGAAGGGAAGCGCGACAGCGTGACGACGTATTTTGAACCTTTGAATGAGGCAACCTGTGCAGGTATCCCGTGGTATATCTTCTCAGGTGTCCCTTAATTTGACCCATAAAGTGGATTCCTCTCAGTGACTCAGATCGCAAACAAACAACTATTTTCTTCAGCAAAGGATGATGGGCTTACAAGGTCCAGGAATCCCGTGAGAAATCCTAATAATTTGCGATGACGAATTCTCAATTTTCCTGCGGGCAAACAAAAATATTTCGAGATTGTGTTTTGTGAGAATATGAAGCTTGCACCTTTTTTTCTTATTTTTTCCACTTTGAAAACCTTCTTTTGATTATTATCGCAAAAACAGACTTGCCAACAAAATTTATGCAAAAAAAGATGTCAAAGTGTAAAAAAATGAGAAAAAAAATGGTGTAAATTTCATATTCTCACGAAAAAATCTGCAAATTCTTTTTTTTTTTTGACATTTCAAAATCCTAAATTATTCGAAAAATTACTAAGTTGTTAATTTATTAATGCGCAGTCACTAATTGCTGAAGAGAGATCTAAAAAAATCTTTTTCTGTTTTCGCAACTCCTAAACCAAATTCTCGGTATTTTTAGAACACGTCTGGCCGATTAAATTGAAGTTGATTACCCTCTTAATTTTTGCGTGTGACAAGCAAATAAAAGGTCCTAAGAAATTATTTAATATTTATATTCAAGGAACCAGAGCGACTGAGCCTGACTTCCCAATCTAAAAACCTATGAGCTCTTAAATTACGAGCAATTATATTGACTCTGCGTGCACGTGGCACGGATGCTGTGATGTGAGTAAAAAATTGTTTATAGAATTCGTAGGTTGAATCACAAACTGGTCGGTTGGATGTTGTGGCAAAAGTAGCAGGTTTTATTACAGACGCTGCACCGACCAAGGACAAGGCTGCCATTCATTCGCTCGTTTCTACGATCGATCATTCATTCATCGATCCTATGCTTATATATTTTACATTCTTAATCTTCTTATATTGGCCTGTCATCAGGGTAGCAGACAAGCCGAAAGGAATTTTAAAATCACATTTATGATTTTATCCTTTTATCAGACGCACATGCTGAATCCGGAAGTTAGCATACGGAAAACGCGGCGGTACAGACTTTGAGGCATACGTACGAAGAACGTACGTGATAAACAGTCCTGATCTGGAAAGGAAGGCCACCTGCGACATATTGAAAGAAAAAATCATTTCTGCTCTCGATACCAATATACGCAGTGCATATAAAATTATAATTGGTATTTTACATATTTTGTATCCCTTATATAAAAGGTACATATGTGTAATTTTTAATTACGAGCTATAATTCAAAGTATGTACGTTTTTTCATTTTTTTTAATAGAACAGATGATAAATGCAAAATTTGATTTTCAATAAGGCAATTATGTAATATAGAGGACAAAATTTAAAATTATATATGTATTTCTTTAGGAAAACAGGTTGACATGTTTTTATATATTTTGTACTCAGTTTCCAGTTCTCAGATATTTTTTAAATCGATCCACGTACAAAAATAGGAAGTGCTTCGTTTCTAAAGAATTTTTATATAAAACAGTTCTACTCGCTCAGAAAACAGTGAAAGACGGAAATTTGTTGTGTTAGGAAACAATAAATAATATCCTCAAGATAAATTACTTGCACTTCAAGAGTATCATCTTTTTAATAAAATTTTTAATCCTATTAAAAATCCTGAATGTCACAAACAAAGTTGACAGAGGAGCATCAATTTTTCAAGAAACGAAAAAAATATAAACAAATTTTCATTTAATAATTGTTGATTTAACTCGGCGACTCAGGCCATAAAATCTTGGTGCAATTTCTGTAGCTACATTCCGTGGATGGAATAATAGGGGTAAGTATAAAAGGAAATGTAAAATCCTGTGCATAGCTGCGACAATAACGATCAACGTTGTGTGTGTTAAGTAAAAGGAAGTTCATTCTTCGTCACAGGGTTCGAGAAACAACGCAAGCTTTATGTCCGCGAGGCTATTTTGCTTTTTTACCAAAAAGAAAAGTATACAGTACATAGCACATGCAAATGTACACGTATCCGACCTTAGTGCAACCAGAAGCTTAACGATCACGCTTTTAATTGTTTGTTTCATTTGTTCTGCGCACTCACTGAAGTTCACCTGAATAAGAAAGTAACTTCCATTATGTGACCTAGA
Source organism: Synergus japonicus (assembly GCA_900474275.1). Taxonomy (NCBI): domain Eukaryota; kingdom Metazoa; phylum Arthropoda; class Insecta; order Hymenoptera; family Cynipidae; genus Synergus; species Synergus japonicus. The sequence goes on from UCOH01006376.1 coordinate 84,000, forward strand.
TTACTAGTAATTTTTTATTACTTCCATAGTTCTAAGGTCCTAAAGTACCATTTCAATGAGTTTCTGTTTCTTCTTGTAACATAAGAATTAAAAATATAAAAGGAAATTTAAATTCGAATACTCCACTCTATATCAACAAGGAATTCAACTTCTTTATTCTCTCATACACAAAAGTATGTACAATTCGTAACGATGGATTAAATTAAGATGTACTGTTGATTTCATTGAACTAAAATATACTTGAGAATTTCGATACATTCTGAAAGAACGTTTATTTTTCCAATTTAATCACATCTATATTGTCGAATTTTGACCCTCTATTTTTATAAGCTGAAAAAATGATATAGAATATCAAAAAATACGAAAAAAAATAGAAATAAAGTTCTCCAAACGAAATTGTTCACGACTTTCATCTTTTGCAGTTCTTCCCTTTATGTTCTGACATAAATGCATTTTTGAGGTGTTGACTTTGTGTTTCGGCAAGTTCAGACATTTATCGCCATCTCCGGTAGCAAGCAGACCCACCGATTCATTTCTCGTAGAATTTAAATGTTTAAAATTAAATTCATTCAAATCAGACACGGATCCAGAGTGGGACGATAGGAGCGATCGCCCCCCACCCCGCCCAAAGATTTTTGAATTGCAAATTTAACTCATGTTTTTCACCATGCACGTAACTATTATAAAGTAGCCCTTTTATAAGTTTTCGAATCAGCCCCCCTTAAAGAAAACCAGTTTCTGGATCCGCCCTTGATTCAAATTTTCAAGCTCCTCATTGGTTTATATCAATTCTATTTCTACCATGAAAATAAACTCCAGAATAAGTCTTTAAGCAGTAAAAAGGTTGATGTTAAAGCCATGTCAACTGCTTAAAATCCTATTTTGGACTTGACTTCAAAATCATCTTGTCCAATACCGCATTCAAAATGAAGTTTCACGCTACATCTGTTTTATATTTTCTAAGTGACTTGACACTAAAAGATTTATTTATACTACTTATTAAATGCATTCATTACTTTCGTCGAAATTGAAACACCTATAGACAATGTAAAGTAGTAAAAAATAATCGACACTGCCATTGACTGAAATTTTCCTTCTAAAATCATACCCTGACCGATATTACAAATACATTATCGTGAAAAAATACTCGTGTTTTCTTTTTGAAACATTTCTCGGAATGAACTGCAAAGATTCGATTTTGATAAACCAAAAAAACGGAGTATATAAGTAATGCAATCTCAGAGTACTAGCGATGATTTGTATGTATAAATGACGTATGTATATTACTAATATAGTGAGTTACAAGAAACAAATGCCCAAGACGAAAAAAGATCATACGAAAAAATTCTACTCGATATTTACATGTTTGATTTCTATGAAAAAGAATGTACCGAAATGCGTAGAAATTGATGGTATTGCTCTTTAAGAAAAATTAAGACAGTCGCGGCACACAAACATTATTCATAAATAAGATTATGAACAAATGTCAAATGATGGTAAAGAGGTAAAACAGACCGTAATGGCAGCGCGGACATTAGTTACATCATATGTCATATCGGGTGGAGCAAGAAGCAAAGAACTCCCGAGTCCCTGTGCATTGTAAAAATAGACTATGCAGCAGAGCAGTGATCTTATCCGATAATCAAACCACATCCGAGTCTGAAATTTCCCTTGTTGTGATTTAGCATACCGCTCAGGGCGAATGAAAATGGCAGAGGTTGCAATTTTTTTTCCAAAACGGCTCCAACAGTCCAATTCGAATCGACACTTCCTAAAATCATTAGAATTATACATTATAGCACATTGTACCAATATTAATTTGTGTCTATTGTATTTCTCGTTTTTTATCGTTTTAAAACGCACCTCTGAAGACAAGATCTGCCTTCGGAAGATCAACTTGATATCCGATTGTAGTCGTGCATTCTTGCATTCTGGAGTTAATTTCTAGTTCAACTCCGACTTGTACTTGGTCGCTAGCTTTTTGATGGAAACAGAGGTGACATGAACCAAGACTGAGGCTAGCACTCATTGTGGAATCACCAGCAGTATACCGTCCAGCGGCTGAAGCTACAGTGATCGATCCACCTGGGACCGCGGGTCCTTTTTGATACGCGACCTCTCCACCTAAAGCTAGTTGCGGCGTAATACTTTGCAAGTAGTGCAAGACCATTACGCCTGTAAGATAAAAATATTTATAAATTTACAGAAATTGTATAATGTAAACTGAAATTGGAAATATTCTTGAAATACTTTCTTACCAGAATTATTAATAATGTCAGGATTGCCTAGAGTTGCCGAAAGCGTATACGAATCGCCACGATAATCTGTAGTCATTTGTACAGCTGTGAATTTACTACGTTGAACTTGAGTGGCAAGTTTCCCTCTGATTCTTTGACCAAATTGATGAATGACATTGGCATTAAGGTTTCCACTGGGATCAATGTCGCCCAACAAAACTGGAAATGCTTCTGTTGGCGATGTCTGCTTTGTTCCCACGTACGTGGCTCCAAATCTAAAACGAAACATTATAAGTTGACTTAGGAATAATGAATCATGTAAAAAATTCGATTGGAAAATTATATTTACCTGTAACCTGATGGTGCTGAGGAGCTCATATTTATGGTATGAGAAATTTGAAAGTGATTACTAAGACCTTTATTTAACATCAACTTGACTCCTTCGAAATTAACAGGAAATACATCTGAAATAAATTGAATAATTGCAACAATTAATTTCAGTTTATAATATTTTACTCCCTAAATTTTTATTAAAATTTGTAATTTCAACTTATAACTGATCATTTAAATTGATTCCTTCAAAAAGGAGAAATAAAGCTTAATTTCTTATCTAATTTAACATTTATTGACCAATTTATATATCTTTACAATTTTATAGTCATTTATCGCTGCTAGTTTTTTCCCATAATCTTACATGTAATTTTTTATTCTAGTGAAAGATAAGACTATAACATTCAAATACAACAAAGCATATGATAATCTAAAATTTGTCTAATGGTAAAATCAATGGTACAATTCCACATACCGATGCGTTACAAAGCAGAAAAATTCGTGTAAAATATATAGGTAAAAGTGAAGTTTATTCTCTATTAAAGAAATGTGCACCTAACCTCAAAAAAAGACTTTTTCGAACCAAAAAATACGAAAAAATCTATAAAATACTTAAGGAAAGGAGAGATATATTAGAGATTCTAAGTTATAAACTCCGAAAAAACGAAAATTCTAACCACAGTGGGAGGGTGAAGTCCAAAAAGACAAGAGCAAGGAGGGGAAAAATGACATAAATTACAAAAGGTACCTTTGCATTTTTTGTGTAGATCCTCCATCGTACCCGGATTTTGAAGCCGATCAGCTCCATCGAGAGCTTTTGGTAAATCTTGTTTGGCTAAATTTGGTGGTAATTCGGGACTTAGTGATGGAGGTGGTGGTGGAGGAGGAGCGGAAGCTGCATGAACGTTCCCCATTTTTTGAGTTTATCCGTAAACGCCACTAAGTTTCGCGTGTCTTTCAATTATAGAAATTGCAGGTTAATTAACGACCCAAAATCTCCAAAGTCGAACACTTTTTATGAGATCGTTTGTTAGGACAAACACTACCACCAGGACACGCTGAACCGCCGGGCCACGACCACGAGTTTCCTCTTTGGTTATCGGTCCTACCATGTAATCTAGAACGCATGCGTTACTAACTACTCTGCGCAATCGGCGCAGAGCGCCAAATTTTGAATTGTTTATAATAATCCAAAAGAATTTTTTATTCTGGATTTTACAAACAAGGAATCCTTCATTATATATAAATTAAAAAAAAATAAAATTCAAATATAATAGTTGGTTTATTGAATAAACGTAATTTTTAAACTATTTTATACAAATTCTAGATTTAAAAATTAAAATATCAAGCTTTGTTTCTCAGACGAATTTCGTTGCAATAGCGAGAAGTTTGGTATAATCAGCTCCCTTGGAGAAGGTTTTCTCTTTTAAAATTGTCCTTAAAACGTAAGGTATGGGTACATGAATTCTTGTGCCCAAGGGGGTACCACTGTCATCGATAAGGACAACATTATTACTGTCGAATTTTGCTACTTTAATATGTTGTTGCGCTTTCAAACCAACAAGGATGCCTTTTTTCTTCTCACCGCATATAGCGACCATAACTTTATCACCTGTAATATAAGAAAGATAAAAATAATCAAGTTAAAAGAGAGTATATTTCATATAGTAATCTATTTTTAGTGTTTTTGAAAATTTGTATTATTACTTACCAATGTAACCAACACCCTTTTTGTTATAAATATGAATAGTTCGTGGTGGTTTGCCAGACTTCATGGCTTTCTTTCCAATCTCACTATTGTCTACTACTCTCAAGCGAGTGAGCTTAATTATTCTATTCACAGCAGCTGAAGTATGTATTGCCCTCGAAATATTTAACGCTGCTAAATTCAATGCCATTTTGACAGAAATAATTAATAATTCTGAAAAAACGCAAATTCTTTAGATAAGATAAAATCTAATATGGTCCAATTATTTTTATAAACGAAATAGAGTTAATTTACAAAAGTGTACACAAATTTTAAATTAGATTATAGAATAATATCTTTTATTATATAGGTAAATACCGTAAATAGTTAAACACTTTTGTCTTCTAACCTCAAATTTGTAACACATCTAAATCGATATAATTGATTGAAAAATTTATTGTACGCATAAACATTAAAATAAATAGTCAACATATTAAATTAATACACTTATTAAATATATATATAATTCATCTAAAAATTTATTATTATTTACTAAAATGAAAGCAATGAAGAATCAGATTAGAAAATAATGTTATTGATTATTTTATAGTTTGAAATAGAATCGAAGGTACAATTAATATCTTACCTTCTAAGAAAATATAGAACAATTACTCGAAATTATAATAATTGTGTTTTGTAACTCTCTAAAAAGATTAAATTAATTAAATGTTCTAAAAATGTCTATCGTTAATTTTTTAAGGTTATGTTCCGATTAAGGTTTGAGAATTTCTAGGGATGTAAAATTTCAATAGGAAACTTTGAAAGATTCATGAAATTTTACGAATTTTACACACCCCTAGTCGCCCTATGTCGAAAGCGGAAAGAAGAGGGGATGGATAACCTAACCTAAAATTTATTAAATCTGTGAAATCGGTGAAATCTTGTTAGAAATTAATGAATTTAATTCATTTATAACTAATGCTTACACTTCTCTATACCCCAGAATTTTAAATACTTAAAAAACATTTTATTAAAATGCAGCGTTTTGAAAAATTATTAATTCAAGTTCGTAAAACGAACAGTGTTGTAAAATCTTATCCAACACTCTCAAGATACTTGTGTTCAGAAAAATCAAAAGACGGAGAAGTAAAAGATATACCAGAAAAATCTGAAGAAAAAAGTGTGCCAGTTGAAGATACTGATATTCTACTGAAAAACCTAAATCAGGATATTGAACAAAATGAAGAAACAACGGCAAAGTTAGGTGGATTTGCTAAAGCATTCGAAAAATATACAACTCCAGAGGAGAAAAAAGTAGAAGAGCCAAAAACATTTGCAAGTTTACTGCGAAATTCGCATTTAATCGATGTAAGTGAATAACATCTTCTATTCTTTCTTTATTTGTTAAGTAGAAAGTATTCCCGTTTTAATAAATCAGTTGTCATTACAGCTCGGAGAACCTGAAGGGAAAATAGTGAGAGGTAAAATCGTGCACGTTGTTGATGAAGATTTGCATATCGATTTTGGATGGAAATTTAATTGTGTTTGCAAACGACCTGCAAGAAATGCGAGGTAATAATTGTTTTCAAGAAAAATTATAATATTCTGCTCCTATCGAGGGTTTCTTTGAATTCTTACATTTCAAATTAACATTGATATACTTTATAGATTACAAGTTTTAACATTTTTTATTAATTAAATTGTTAATTAATTTTAGTGATTATGTGAGAGGTTCAATCGTTCGTCTGAAGATAAAAGATTTGGAATTATCTACCAGATTTTTAGGATCTAAGAAAGATTTAACGATTCTTGAAGCTGATTGCATTCTTCTCGGTCTTATTTGGTCACCTTTGAGAAGAGAAACTCCTGAAACTAAAAAAGCATCAGTTGAAATGTAAATAAGCGTTTTTAGATTTTAATAAAATTTATTTGTAAATTAATTTTTTCATTTTTCTCAAATTTGCATTCTCTTATTTGTGTTACTTTATTTAAGAAGGGATCTTATACTAAAATAAAATAAACATTACACATCGACTAAAAACCATACATTTTTAATGAAGTAAAACTTTTTTTACAAGAAATCTTACAATTTTATTTTAAAAATTCCATCAGAGGAAATTATTTAGCAGAGAAGGATCATAATTCAAAAGTTCGACCGCAGCACTAGAGTCTTTTAATTTCTCTAGTCCATTTCTCATTCGAATGGTCAGCTTGTTTGTTTGTTTGACAAACATAGCACTATGGTGTAAGGCAATAATATAAGGCACCGGACACCATTCTTTTTTAATATTACCTCTGATCAAAGCAGTAATATAACATTCAATTAACGATACATCCGTCTCGAGCGGATATAAAAATTCATCAAGGGATAAAATCAATTTATCCACAGGTACTTTTATATAACGCAGAGTTCCTGCATGTTCAGACCACAGCATTCTTCTGAAGTGAACATTGTGTCTTTGCGAAATAAAACACAACAAAACAATCGCAAAAGTGTTATTACCGTACGAATTCGAAAAAAAATTTTCACACAAAGTAGTAAACATGTCTGTGAAGGAACTCAAACCGGGAACATCTTTTGTAAAATCTAGTTCCTTATTATGCTTTTTCAAAAAAACTGCAAGTATTTTTTCTATAAGATGAGAAACAGTTTTATCGTGAAATACTGTATCACACAAAAATACCAGAATCAGTCTACTAAACCGCAAATTTGGAGTCAAATTCTGTACCAATTCTGGAAGTCCTAAGTACAGATTCAAAACAATGATGATCTTTTCAGTGTCGCCTTTATCCACATTGTGGTACTTCTTCGAAATCGAATAAGTGTTTATCAAAGGCAGAAAAAGCCAATCCCTTGGCATCGCTGCTTGATCCCAATTTCCTTTCTGCGCAATATAACTTTCATACATCGTTATCAACTCCACCGACAAATTCAAGCACGTGCTTTCACTATCTTCATTCAATTTCAGTTCTTGAAGATTTCTCAAAAGTTCATCCATGCTTAACTTCTCAGGATCCAAAACGCAACGCAGCATTTCTCTCACTTGATTCGGGAAATCCGCAGGCAAAGCTGATATCAATTTCACAGCTAGAACCCACAAAGCATTGTTCATTTTTGGTGAAAGAGATTCTTCGATTAATCTTCCAGTTGTTACTACTCTCGTCAATAAATTGAATTCAATTCTAGTGTACCAAGAATTTTCCAAAGCCCAATCAAATCTCGAAAGTTCAGAAATGTACTTTACAAATTCAGCCTGACTATAAATTCTCTGAATTTCCTTTTTATGTGAAAAAATTGATAAAACTTTCAATACTTCTGTTAAGAAAGGTAGGCAAGATGTGTGCGACAAAACTGGTTGCAGTTGTCCATTTTCAGTCAAAGCCCCGAGACTTGGTAAAGAAGAAGGATTTCTTTCCTTTGCAGATTGAAACCCGCTTAACAAGTTAGAACAACTCTTCAAGTTCGCAAAAATCTTCGAATTAGAAATCCAATTTGTTTGGAAGTAGCCCTCGGAATATTCTTCCACCGCGATCAAAGCTTGAAAAACCAACTTCGTTCTTCCCCAAGTTGGTGAGGAAACGTTCACCAGTTGATTGCTCCATTTTTTTAATAACTGAAGTATATCAACCCTCAAAGAATTTTCATGACTCGCAACTAATATTAACGCAGCAGCGTGTTCGCAAAACAAATCTGAAGATTGACCAAGATTTAAATTATCGAAGAAAATTCTCAGCTGTGATTTCAAAGTCAACTGGGAACCAGAAACGCTATCAGCAGCGAAACCATGTAATAAAAGAAGTTTCCACAGTCTTAGACATTCAATATGCAGAAAAGTTTCATGCTTTCCAGCTTCACTGTTCACGTAAGAAACTATGGATTGAACAATTTGTAATCTGCAAAGTTTCTCAGCTGCTGGTTTTCCTGCATAAGTAATAAGCACTCTACAAAATCTAAGAGCACTGACTACAGGAACCCCATAGACGCTATTTATTTTCTCTTGATTAACTAATTTATCAGTCGTTAATGGAATAAAATGCTCTAGAATAATCTCCAGCAAATTTGGAACCCAAAGAATATTTAATGCACTTTCATGTGAATGTCTAGATAGTCTGATTAGAATTTCTAGAGCAGAAGAAACTCCATCCGGCGGTGGTCTTATTTCGTTTAAAATATATCTGATCCGCGGAACGATATCAGATCTTAAAGCAGTGGCTATTGTGTCCAATTGAGCGAGTTCATGGTCTTTTAAATTACTAGTGTCTTGAACATCTTTCAAATCTGGTTTCAGAATTGGTTCAGCGAAGTCGCTTAATCCGAATGATCGATCTAAACACACTTCATCTTCTTCGTTATAGAGAAAAGCCCTCATTGCTTGCAAGGCTGATGTAACAATCGAAGCGGAGGAATCATCAAGCGAAAATCGTAGAAGTAAGAAGACATTTTTTTCGTTTAGAGCGGAAAGTGGAGCTGGATGAAGAACTGCATCATACCAACCACGACGACTTTTTTCGATTATGTTGGCAAGAGTTTGAAGAGCGATTGATCGCTGTTGGGGAGAAGAAGAACGACTTAATTGAAGAAGTTCCTGGAGGGTATATCCAGGACGTTCGGGTTCCTGACCGTGATGATGAAGTCCTTTATCGATTGTTAGGTTCTCGTCTATGAAAGGTAGCAAAATTCCGTTGAAGTCGAAGCGAGCATTATAAGGTTCGTCCAAACTTGGACTTTTCTTCTCAGATTTTGGAATATCCTCCATCCATTTAGCTTTCTCTTTTTCTACAACGTCCATGTGGACCCATCGTTTTTCCATTGCTTCGGTCATGATGTCTTTTACCATTTCTGGAAGTTCTTCTTTGAGAAATTCATCACTTGAAGTCGAAGAAGATGGTTCATTTTTTATATTCAAGACTTCTTTCGGTTTTCCTTTTAAACTATCATTTTCCTTCTTCCTTTGTTTTATAAATGCAAGTAAACTTGGATCAAGCATCGACTCCAGCTGGCTTTTTTCTCGAAGAATATCCTCCTCAGTTGTCAAACCATAATCTTCGAAACGAACTTCAGGAGTTTCTATTTTTTCTTCTGAAACACCAGTCTCAGTTTTTGAAACAGTTTGCCAGAAAAGACTTCCCATTTTGACATTGGAATCACTGGATTTGAAGGTAGAAGGAAAACCGGAGTTTGAAGAGCCACATTCTTTTGAAGAATGAAAATCAAATTGTTGCGGAAGTTTTCTTTCGACGATATTACCAAGGATGATGGATGAAGTTTTGGGCGGATTTTGCTCTTCTTCTCCTTGAGATGGATTTTTCGGCGAAATTGGAAAAGATTCTGTTTGAGAATTTGTGGGAGGTCGTCTGTTAGACTTAAGCTTTTTATTCGCAGAAAATTGTGAAGTGAAAGTACGTGTTTGCTTAGTTTTATCTTGTTTATTTTGCTCAGTTGAGTATGCAATATGCACTGATGGTTTTTCGTTCGATTGGAGAAATTCTTCCTGCATGCGAAGAATTTCGTTTTCATCTTCCTTGAATTTTGGTCGTTTTAAAAACACTGGATCAGACATTTGAAAAACAAAAAATTATATTAAATGAGGTTCCTTTTAGTTAATACGATTATTTTTATTACCAGGTATTAGTTAATTATCATTCATAATTTTCGGACTAAAATAATGAATTGCACTATAGTTTCTGAACAATAAATTATTAAAATTCCGTATCTATTTAACACTTATAATCACTTATAAAAAAAAGGTTGGGTGCGGATTGCATTGTTTTGATATGACCACGAAGTACATAAGTGCAATAGATAAGCAAACATGTTAAAGTCAGGCTGAAGCGCAGCTGCGCCCTCAATCGGTATTAGTAGGTACTACCAACATACACATTCAAACAAAGCATAATAAAAATGGGCTTCACGCTTCAATTACATAATATGTCGTTTTGAAGATTTATTTTCATATTATATATTATTAATTAACATAATTTATATATATAGAAAATAATCCAAATTAATAGGCGGCAATTAAAAAAGTTCTATAAAAAGGTTAAAAAGGTCTTGAATGTCTGAGAAAAAGCTTTATAATTAATATATGATATTTTAATTTATGCTGTTTTCATTTAAAATAAATATGATTAATTTTCTCTAATGAAAATTAAATATTATGCAGTGTTAAATTCTCAATGATTTTAATAATGCTATTTGGAAAAATATTTCAACTGGCCCATTAGCTCAGTTGGTTAGAGCGTCGTGCTAATAACGCGAAGGTCGCGGGTTCGATCCCCTCATGGGCCAATTTTTTTTTCTAAATTTTTAAAAGTATTTTTTTTACTTAAAAATAACATTTTTTAGATAATATAAATAAAGATAAATAATATAATATAGATAAACATCCTATGTTAATGCAAAAAAACTAAACAAAGCATAATACAAAGACAGCATTGTTTTAATAGAAATGATATATTTTTTATAAATTATATACAGAAACAATGATCCCAATTGTTGTTATAAGGAAAGTGTAAAGAGACCGAAATGATTCAAATGATGTAAATGTAAATTCATGGAAAGACCTGGTGTTCCTAACCACAAAATGTTATGTTTCATGTGTACACATAATTCATTATCTTATCAGCGAATTTTTGAAGCTGTTAAATATTCAAGCCCTGATTATTGCTTCATCATAAATATCGTAGCAAACGTTTGGAAAGTGATTTCGTTAATTATTTGTTTTTCCAGTATATTTTTGAGAAAATTTAGTGATGTATCAGTTGCGAATTCTTAAGGATTTAATAGGAAAGTAAGTTGGATTATTATAAGATCAATATCTACATTTTTGATATCATAAATACCGCAATTACTTATGCTTATGATATTATCATAAATACTGCATCCTTATCTATTTGCTTTTTTTTTTATAGGAAAAACATAACCTCACAAAGATGCCAAGAATTTTCGATTGTAAGACCTGAACGCACGAGAATAAATAAGGTATAGTGTGAAAATGAAGTGCTTTTTAGAGAAAATATTTATTTTAAATTAAAACCTTTTTTTATTGCATTATTTTGACATACATTATTTTGTATTCGACTTTATTTGACTTATTCATGATCTTCTTTGATCTTCGTAGTCAATAGTCAAATTAGCATTCAAGCGCGTCATTCATTCAAAATTTGGGAACGATTCTCATATTCAAACTGTCAAATTTGAATCGTTTCATGCGTTCCAAATAAAAAACTGTATCATTGAAATATAAGGATAATAAAATATTATGTTAATACTTAGTTGAAGGTAAAAGGTTACAATTAATGTTTACAGATCCTTATAGCAAATCGAGGGGAGATAGCATGTCGCATATCAAGGACAGCGAAAAAACTTGGTGTAAAAACTGTAGGGGTATTCAGTGAAGCAGACCGAGACTCTATGCATGTTAATTCCGTAGATGAAGCATATTGCATAGGACCTGCTCCTTCTAATCAAAGTTATCTAAGACAAGATAAAATAATTTCAATCGCAAGAAAATCAAAATGTCAGGCCATACACCCTGGTTACGGATTCCTATCAGAAAACGTAGAATTCGCAGAACTTTGTCAAAAATCAGATATTGTTTTCATTGGTCCTCCGGCTAAAGCAATCCGAGATATGGGAATAAAAAGCACATCGAAAGCTATCATGTCTGCAGCTGGGGTTCCTATTATTGAAGGTAAAATAAAAAATTGATGGAAAGATTTTCTTATTTTCATTTTAAAAAGCAATATTAATCTGTGGGCTAATTTTTCAGGATATCATGGAGAAGATCAATCGAATGAAACTCTTTTGACTGAAGCTAAAAGAATAGGATTTCCTCTCATGATAAAAGCAGTACGAGGAGGTGGAGGAAAGGGAATGAGAATTGCTTTGAAAGAATCGGATTTTCTTCAAGCTCTTGAATCTGCCAGAACCGAATCTCAGAAAGCCTTTGGAGATTCCGCTGTTCTTTTAGAGAAATACGTAGCCGAACCAAGACACGTTGAGGTTCAAATTTTTGCCGATCAGCATGGAAATGCTGTTCACTTATTTGAAAGAGATTGTTCTGTTCAAAGGCGTCATCAGAAAATTATTGAGGAGGCACCAGCGGTAATTATTTTCAACAGTTCCAGAAGACATCTTTGAGATCGTTTTTACTTATTATAATAGATTGATAAGAATAAATTAATTTTTGCAGCCAGGAATTTCGGAAGAGATTCGTAAGGAGTTGGGAGTAGCAGCCGTACGGGCAGCAAAAGCTGTAGGATACGTTGGAGCCGGTACCGTGGAATTTATCATGGACCGCAATACGCATAGCTTTCACTTTATGGAAATGAATACACGTCTGCAGGTGGAACATCCGATTACGGAGGCAATTACTGGAACTGACCTCGTCGAATGGCAACTGAAGGTGGCAGCTGGAGAACAACTCCCTCTGAATCAAGAAGATATTCAGTTACGAGGTCACGCATTCGAGGCTAGAATTTACGCTGAGGTACGCATTAATTCCCAGTTAACAATTTTCATTAAAAATTCCCCTTCAGATAATTCCTTAATCCAACAATTTATTTTACCTTCAGGATCCCAGAGGCGGTTTCTTGCCAGGTGCTGGTCATCTCTCTTACTTGGTCATTCCATCTGTCTCGGAAAATGTTCGAGTTGAAACTGGCGTTAGGCAAAACGATGAGGTTTCTGTGCATTATGACCCGATGATTGCAAAGCTGGTGGTCTGGGGTCAGGATAGAAGTTCAGCTCTCAGGATCCTTCACTCGAAACTTTCAGAATATAATGTGAGTTCTTGAGATTATAATTTGAAATTAAAGTTAATCGAGACTTGCATGGTAATCTTGTTTGTTTTAGATTGCAGGGTTGGAGACCAATGTCGAATTTTTGAAGGACTTGAGCTCTCATCCAAAGTTTATAAATGGAGATGTACATACAGGATTTATCGAGGAGAATTACGATTCATTATTTCCGACTTTACAAGTTCCGAGTGAAGTTTTAGCACAAGGAACTCTTGGTATGATATTAAGTGAAGAGTTAGAAGCAATGACGAAAGCATTTGAATCGAAGAATCCTTTGAGTCCATTTGCGACAGAAACTGGAATTAGGATAAATCACGCATTAGTAAGAAGGTTCCAATATCTTGTTGGAGACGAGGAGTTAGTGGTAGATGTGCAATATAGTGAGCCAGAAGTTTATTTGATGAGAGTAAACGACATAGGGCCTTGGAGGAAAGTAACTGGAAGTTTAAAAAAAGTGGAGAAGACTTTGGAATTGAAGACAGAAATTGATGGTGTTGTAAGAAGTGTAAAAATCGCAAGAGTTGGAAATGAAATCGTTTTATTCGGAAAGGCAAGGCATTTTTCTGCTTTTTATTATTCCTCAATTTCGAAAAAGGTTTTTAAAGAAATAATTTATCTTCTTAGGATCGTTCGTGGAAATTGAGAATACCAGAACCGAAATACATTTCGAAACTCAATAATACATCAAAAGCGACTTTAGGAGCTGCAGTGAGTCCCATTCCAGGAGTTGTTGATAAAATTCTAATCAAAGATGGCGACATCGTTAATGCAGGAGATCCTCTTCTTGTTATTGTCGCCATGAAGATGGAAGTAAGTTTACACGCTATGAAATAAATCTTGCAATCTGTGATTTAATTTATAAACTTTAATATGTATTTTTTTAAACAGTATATCATCAAAGCGTCTTCAGGAGGAACAATCGAGAATATTTTGTGCAAAGTTGGTGATAACGTGGCCAAAAATAAACTTCTCGTTAAAATGAAAGAGGAAATAGCATAATGATAACATAGAATAATACATTCTCTCTGATGAGAATGTAATTAATTAATGAGAATTCAAGTATAGAAATAATGAATGTAATAATTAATAGAAATTTCAAGGTATCGTTGGAATTCAATTGTTATTTGATATGATGAATATTTGCCATGAGAGCTTTTTTAATGAATGATGAAAGTGTGTAACTATTTTAAGTTTTATGAGAATACAAATTATGAATGTTTGAAATGTTTGAAAAAGTTTCTGATATTTTATGCCCCTTGTTATTTTTATAAATATTTTAATCTTTCTTTAAATTTTGTACTTTATTACAGGAATTGTAGATGACTTCTCTGCAGATTTTTGAAATATCGACGTTTCGCACCCTGAAATATACCTCTGTATTATTATATACATGTAATTTGTGCCCTAAATTTTAAACTGATTATCTGGTATCTTCTGCCCCCTGCCAGGTTGAGACTAAACTAGTGTTCGACTGCATGTTGAAAAGATGTAATTCATACCCCAGTTAAATTCGCAAATTGCTGGAACAGTGAGCAGAACGGTATTTCTTACGCTCGGCTCATTTAGTTTGTTCACGTATGATAAACAAGAATTTACAGTTGAGAAAAAATGTGTTCACTTGCAGACAAAAGGTAAGCAATAATTTCCCGTTTAACGAATTTTTCAATCAAAATTTTGCCCGCCAAATTTTACTCCTTGTTATTATATTCCAGTCTCAAATTTTCATTGTGAAGACTTCTTTTCAGTGAAGAAAAACCTTTTTTAAAACTAGAGTTCAACTTCTTAAAAAATTTGTATGCAATATTTTTTTATTTGTTACTGTATTTTTGTAAATTTTTTAATATTAATTATGTGAGACTTTCAATTCATTATTTTAATATTTAGGTGAAAGCTTATATAATTTAAAAAGCGCAAGATTAATTTTTTAGTACATTTTAAACTTCAGAACATCAGAAAGGATTCTTGACTGATATTTTTTTTAATTCGTCATTTTTTATTTATTTTCTATTTGTCAATAACGTTAATATCTATTCTTAATTTCAGATAATTTATTTAATTAATTAATTAGCCGACCCACAATTAAAAGCGGCTCTTACACCTGTGAATCGATTAAACTATAGCTCATGCTTTGTTGAAAAGAGGCCAAGGGGGAATAGCCGCATGGGGTTAACAAGCAAATAGAGAATCGCGTGATTTCGTATGTACCAAGTTTTGAAATCTGAAACCACGAATCCGCGATTAAAAAGTTTGAGCTTGCTCTTATTTTTAAGTAGATTCAAATCATCCAAATGCAACAAACTTCGCCAAAAAGAGGAAAATAAAAAATAGTGATAAGCAAAACAACATGGTATTTATATAAATTTCTCTCTTATACATTTTGAAGGGGATTCAATAATATATATTTATTGTCATTAATAAAAATGAACTAGTTCACAGGATTCATAAAAGTTAAAGAGCAACAAAAGTTGGCAAAAGGCAGAAGTGATTATTCTTGTGAAAATTCGTTGGGTTTCTGGAATTCTAGAATAAGTTTTATTGGTTCAAATCACGAAACCTCCTAGAATAGAGAGCTTCATAATGAGCTAAGACTACGACACCTATGTAATATGACAGCGGAAATAGTCTTTTTTGAAACCAATTTCACCCTGAATACTTTCTATGTGCGAAACTAATAGAAAAATGATACCTTCAAAAGAATAACTTTGAAATAAACTCTTTAATATGATTTTTAAAACATTATACGTTACTTAAAAGTGAACTTAGAAGAACTGGTGGGTAATCAGAAAGATTGTAGGTTTTCAAAAGACATATAATTTAAAAGTCTAGTCATTAAATTTAATCATAGGATTATTTTCACTCAATTACATATTAAGTACAGGGATTACTTAATTCATTTAAGTTTTTCTCTTTTTTTTTATATCAAATGATCATCTTTTCGAAATTGAAAATATAAGGAAGAGTATCAATATTTAAAAATATTAATTTTTTTCAATATTTATTTTTCTTTCAGTCCAGGAACTGCAATTATAGTCAAAAAACCAACCCGAAAACTTCTTACTGTCGCAAGAACCGTGACCGTTGCAAATGCAGTATGCAGACAACATAGACCTTTACCTGGTAAGTGAATATATGGAAAAAATAATTATTTTTATCAGACTTAATTGTTATATAATGTAACTATTATTTATTTATTCAACTAGTGTCAGAATTTCATTATTCTTGCAAAAAAAACACGAAAGGTCCGGACAATTATGATCGTAACGTTATTGAAAGGTGGTGAAATCCTTTTTTGGATGAAAATTGAGGAATTCAAAAATTGATGTTAAGTTTGTATATATCTTTTGATAGTATTATATTCTACACGTGGAAGAGATTGCATTGCTGATACATCTATAGGAAACAGCAATTCGTAATTGCGCTTCAAATAACAACAAAGTGAGCCTAATCGATCATCAAACTTCTCTGGTTTCGAGGATACCTGTATGCGTAATATATATGTATATATATCCTCAATAATAAGACCGCTCCTGGCACTAAGCAACACTTTTACTTTAAGTCTAAGAGGCGCCTTTCATTCTGCAGTTCAAAACTCTCACACTTGCCGATTCTTATTTTTAACGTGAACTTGAACTTATATCAACATTCTCAAAGCTTACATCGATATTCCAATCTTCATAATCTATTACTGACAATTGATTTTATTCATAGCGTCCGTTCGATCAAATTTTTTTATTAAGTTCTTTATTTAAAGGTGTTGGAGCCAAGTTCTAATCTAAAAATTCGATTTCTTCATTTTACTCAACAAATATTAAATTTGGAATTTTTTACCGTTGTAGGATTAATCAATTTTTAACTAAAATTAAGCGTACAGAGCAAGAAAATATCTAATTCAATTGGTCCAACACCCCTAAAAAGATAATTACAATTTTTATCATTATTTCTGTAAGTTTTACTTAATTAAGATAAATGACTAATTGAAGATTAGTATCTAAAATTGCATTAGATTTTTGAGTTAAATATCTATGCAGTTAAGTATTTTTTTATCACCCGGAAATTAAAAATTTCGAACTTCATTAGTTCACTTTTAATTTCCTTGAAGGAGAGAGTTTGAAAGTTTTAAGAGATGCCAGTCAAAACTGTGAGTTAATTGAATTTTATGCTCCTTTAAATTTTCTTCACTTTCAACTTCAAACTGTCAAACCAGAGCCTTGAATTTTGATTTGTAATTTTCTCACACCGAATTGCATATTTTTCTCTATCTTTGTTTATTCAAACATTTTTAATTAAAGTAACGAAAATAAGTAATTCAAATTCAAAGTTTTGTATGATCGGATTTATATTTCGGATTTAATTTATTAATCGGATTGATAGAATTATTATTTTATTTCGTAAGGAACTGACCTAATTTGTCAGGGGATTTCAGTTTTAATGAGCCCAACATGAATGTTGAAGATTGTTCCAAATATTGGACTTAGATATCTACACAAATGATTTACCACTTCTCATATTACTTCGAATCTTGCACATTCATGATAGCACCATTTTATATGTTCTATGTAGGCGGGTCTATATTCAGAAGTCTATTTGATAGAACCTCGAGATAGACCCTTAGCATCCATTCGTATATAAGGGGCTAAACGTAAGGGGTGTTAGTAACAATTACTCCAAACTCTAGGCGCTAGGCTGTCAGTCAACTCGTTCTTGCTGAACCATCAGCCACCTCATGGTCGTTAGTTCTTTCCAGTTAATTCATTTCTCAAAGGATTCTTCATTTATGAAAAATAGTCAAATTTACTGTGCAATTAACAATAAAATGATAAAATTATTAATTAAAAATGATAATCTAAATGCTAATTAAATCTTCTCAAATATTGACTAAAGTAATTCTTAATAAGTGAACAATATTAATGTCGAACTGATCAGCAGAAAAGCTGGACATTAAAAATTTGTTTAATTATACCAATTTTCAAAATTATACAAAGTTTACTATGATTCAGAAATCTTGGAAGCTCGATTTCCGCTGGTACCAAACGTAGTTTGTGCAGCATAATTAAAAGCTTCATTAACGAGTTTCATCATGAACAAAACTAGAAACCTTGCGAGCTTTTCAAACCGTGTTACGAAAGTTTGCAATGATCTTTGTTATTTTTCTTCGGAATGTTATTTATTTAGTTATTTTTTGGTCTTTAATGAAGGTTTTGGATTAATATGACTGAAATATGTGGGGAGAGACATTTTTTTTACTGGATGACTGTGATTCAAGTTGAGAATTCATGTGAGGTTTTCAATACATTTTTGGTGGTTTGGGTACCAAAAATTATAATGGAAGAAACGACAGCTTCCGGTTCGGAGATAAAAGCTTCTTCCCCGTCACCGAAAACTGTGATTCATCGAGCTTATGAAGCGAAATCAGAGAAGCCTATTTACCTCAGAGATAGAGGTATGAAAATGAAAAATTGTTTCTCTTTTTTATTGTTATTATATTATTTATTATTATAATTTATATTATCATTACATTATAGGTCAAATGGACTTCTTCTTTCATCAGAAACTGTTTTTGGAAGTACTATCGCTTATATTAATTAATTATTTATTATTAATTATTAATTATGTTTATTAAAAATAGTATTTTTGTATGTATAAGTTCCAAATGATGGTAAAATCGATATCCAATCAGATTTTTTAAATTAAAAGAAATATTAAATCGATTTCTAAGCACTTGGTACAAATATGTAACGGATGGAAGTATATAAAGTATTCAATATAATTAATGACTAAAATGCATTGACAAGTGTACAAGAAAAAGTTATTTCATCGGACAATAAAATTGAAGACTTCAAGAAATCACAAAGAATGTGATTCAAGTTCTTAACAAGGGGAAAAACTAGAAAGATTACATATTTGAATAATTTATGATGTATCGCTTCAAATTTCACACATAAAAAATTAAATACATGGAAAATTTGACCCTGGAAATGATAATCGCAATTAAAATGACAATGTCAACGACAGTGACACTTCACCCTATAGGCGTTAAAAACTTCTGAAAATCGTAGGTCATGCAAATCGGGAACTTTGGCGTGGATTTAAACGCTAGACAGACAGTAGTAGGGCATGTTCAAATAACTTAAAACGCCGAAAGTGACATGTTTCGTGTCTAATACTTCTGGGACAGATATCTGCGTAAATCCCTCAAAACCACGTATATAAAGGGCTGTAAATTTCGGCACGATCCCCAATTGATATTCCACTCCTCTGGAGGAAAGTTGTCCCTATCATGAATCATGTCAAACTGTGCGACACTACGACTGCGTGATATTTCTTTTCTATTCTCACCTTGAGAAAAAATTTGTCAATATGTGAAAAAGAATATTAGTTCCTCTGAATTCTCCAAGTCGAGTGATTCGTAAAATAAATCAGCTTCAAAGTTTTTTTTTTATAAAATGCTATTGTCGGCCAAATCAGCTAAGTACGCCGCTCTAATGGCAGAACCGGACGAACTATATCCAGGTCGAACTTAATGCATCGGCGCTTTTTATGAGTATATTATATGAGTTTATAACACTTGTGCTTTTTTCTTGATTGCAGAGAGAATTCTCTATCCGAGGAGTACCAGGACTTTGACAAAAACCCCAGTTGTTGGAGGTACACCCATTGAAGAAGAAACTTGCATGGTGATTTTTGAAGTTTTTTTGTCTTTTTACATTCTCATTTTAACTTAGTTTTTAGTTAAAAAAAATAAACATTGTCAAAAATTAAGTGATCTTAATAATAATGAAGTTTTATTCGAACGAATCCATGTCAATAGGCTCTGAGAATGCTGGTCTTTGGAAGCTGTGCAAGTCCACCAAAAGTTGAATGGGCCAGGACTGGATTAACTTTACGACCACCAAGTCAATCTTTAAGTTTTGGATTGAGAGCTCCTAGAAATTCAACCAGAGGTTTTATCACGGCCGTTCAGGCAATTATGCTCAAACATTTTTTATTCAAGTGTGGCAAACAGGACAAGTGCACACCAGAAGTGTAAGTTGTATTATGCGTATTATTTTTAAAAAATAAGACTGAAAATGTTTTCATTAAGAGGAGTCGATGTGTGAATAAATAATTGTTCTATTTACTTTAATTTAAAAAATTTCAGTTTATTAAAGCCATGTTACGACAGACAAATTGAAGTATTGACATCTGCAGTGGCAGAAATAATATGGCGATGTGCGGGTGGATTTACAGTACAAAGTGCAAGTTGTTCAGTTAATTTAAATACTGTATCTAATATCAGCATCCCGAAAGCGATTGTTGCTCTACCTCAAGAAACACCGTATCTACAACATAGCGTGCAGTACTTTCAAGATGGATTAACGGAAACTGTATGTAGACTGTCTATATATAACGAAAATGAAATTGCACAATAATTAAATCAGATATATAGCATTCTTAATTAGCAATTACTTGATACATAGCGATTCAACAATAAAGATTTTTGACACACTGGCGTGAGGCCAAACACTCTTCTTGCATTAACTTGCCATGAAAAATCAAAAGCCAAAGTTCATCCTTCGCTACGAATGAAGTCTAAATGAAATCGATAATTATTTGTGTATAAAATATGAAACTAAAATTATATTATATTTTTTGCAGCTGCATCTCTTCGAGTTCAACTCCTTGGAAGACCTTGAAATTTTCATTAAACGCTACTTGTACCTGGTTTGTATTTTTAAACTCAATAATAATTAGTATTATGAAGATGATTTAATTTTTTATAATCAATGAGTTATTCAATATATTTCTTTATTGTTTTAGTTTCAAGATGAAGGTGGACCAGGGGCAAAGTTATTACTTTACTCTGCAATTCTCTCGAGAGGATTTTCAAAGTAAGATATTTTTGTAAATAGATATTACTTTATTTTATTATAAGTGTTTGAAATTTAAAAAATTGAGAGATTAGAAAAATTAGAAATTAAAAAAATTTTTTATTTTCAGAATTCGAAGTGATTTAGAAGATTCAAAAGGATCTATATTGAGTGCATGTCCAGAAGAAGGTCCTTTATCTGTTGTTCTTCTTGCTCTGACCGGAAGAGCCTCTCCTCATCTTCACAATGGTGTTATCCATGTTGGAGATGAAAATACCTACGTAAGTTATTAATTCTCCAACTATCTAAAATCTATAATCATAATACTTAAAATCATAATCTTCTATATAAAGAGTATGAAATTTTTAAATAACTCGTTCAAGAACACGAGAAAAATTCTCTAAAATCATTTGCAAATTTTTTTACTTACTTCTTGAATTTTAATTATCTTGTGAATGAAACTTTCAAGGCAATTCCACAATGGGGAGTTCTTGTGAGGAGTGAAATAGGATTTTTAGTTCATGAAGGAGATGGGCCACATAATAAACAGCCAGGTTCTCGTCTGAAGACACCCAGTTTACCCATCTGGGTGACTCTTTGTCTCGGTCATCATGGTGTTCTCTTCAACACAAACCGTGAACTTCTCAGGAACTATCATGCTGAAAGACGGTGAGTTTGCAGTAAAACTCGCTGTCTCACACCCTTTCATTCAAATACTTCAGTGTCAATTCTGAAGGTAATCGACGAAACCTACTTTCAGAATTGCTGCAATTTTACCCTGCTATTCTCTCTAATAAGTATCTTACAAATTTTCAAAGGAAAAAGGCAAAAACTATTTTCCAGTGAAAATAACTGTTTTTGAGCCATAAGCGCAATATAAATCATGTAATTTTCTCCTAGGTTCTCATTATGCAATAAATCTCGAATTAATGTTAAATCTCCTATTTTCCTTAAGAGAGTTGTCAGTTCCACTTTTCTAAATCTAATTTCAAAATAATTGAGGTAGACATATTCATTGTTTTCCAAGTCTATATGTAGAATTTAAGGAATTAAGGAAATTTCCTTAGAGGATAATATCGTTTCTGCTAATTAAATTATATAATCGTAGATTCGATGTTCAATACTACACTTGCGGTGGGAGTCACGCCACATTGACTATAGACACCAGGGCAAAAGAAACGGGCAATGACGGCAGGGAAACTAAAGAATCCCTTGATATGGCTTCAACACCTTTAGAAAAACTCATTCACTCCAAGTAAGATTTAAGAAATCATTTTAGATAAGTCAATTCTACTATAAGTAAATAGGAAATAAGTCAATAAACAAATAAATAAAGAATGAGATGAACTGATGAAAATTGATATTTCCTTTTTCTGGAAGTTTTTACTAAAATTTTCCTGAATAACGTAACAGTTTTTATATCTTCTCATTACTTTTGTTCGGCTTGAGTATACAAAGGATTGTAAAAAATGCAGTGTTAC
Organism: Synergus japonicus; assembly: GCA_900474275.1. Lineage (NCBI taxonomy): Eukaryota > Metazoa > Arthropoda > Insecta > Hymenoptera > Cynipidae > Synergus > Synergus japonicus. The sequence continues at coordinate 106,384 of UCOH01006376.1, forward strand.
GCCAGAGTTTGTTATCTTTTCTGGACCATCAGTTCATGTCCGCAGCATCTTTCCGGTATTAATTAGTTCCAGTAGGTAATAATAATGTAGAATCCTAGAAAACTAATGAAATAATTTTCCGCTATCCTGAAGATGGCAGGACGCGGAGGTCCAGTGGAATGGAACTCCCATGCTGTGAGGACATCAGATTATCAAGCTTTATGTCTGCAAATCATTCATGTTGAACGTCCCTCAAATCCTCATGTACTAGACCTGTGTAACTAAATCTAAATGTACATATATGTGTTTGACGTTTGTAGAATCCTCGTGAAAGTTAGTCTGCATATTACGAACATGCTATGGTTCCCTGTCAAAAAGAGATAAACAAATACTTAAAAGATAGATATATTGCAAATCATTAATGTAAATTATAATTTGTATATTTTATATTATAATTCATATGTATTGAAATTATAACACGAATCGATACTTGATTTTAAGGTCATTGATCTGACGCCTCTCGTGCAGGTGTGAGATGTTCTTGCATCGATTCAAAGATAAACAATGCCAACAATCTCTTGCAAAATTAATATCACGTCATGCATTTTCTTTTCAGAGGAATGAAATTTGAAATTTTGTGTCGATTTTGATGATTTTATTTATAAGTGTTCTACATTTATATTATATAAATTCTATTCTCAATTTTGAGTTCCATTTAAACTTATTTGAATATTAAAAATATAATATGCGTAAAAATGAGTAATATAGATAAAAGTAGAAATAAAGTGTAAAATACGACGCTACAATTTGTTAATATAGAAATAAACATATATTATAAAACTATCTGAATTAAGTGTTTCAAGAACACTATATCACCAAGTTCTCATATAAAAATATAAGTATATGTACATAAATTTATTTCGAATTAAATTTCGAAATAAATTTTATTTATTTGACTTTCTAGCACGCTATTCAGATATAAAAATCCGAATAGTTTTATTACAAAAACATGCCTTTTTACTGACACTACAAGAAAATTTATTAAACCGAATTCCACTGCCGAGAATTTTAAATCATTAAATTTTATATTATTTTACTTTTTATATATATATATATATATATATATATAT
>UCOH01006377.1:0-27541 GCA_900474275.1 Synergus japonicus
ATATTAAAATGTTTAATTTTTACACGGGAGTTCTTAAGGCCATGTGATACTTTACCATAAGAGCAAATTAGTTATACCAATTATACATTCATATAATAATAAATATTTTTAGTAAATAAGAGTCAATAAACCTTCGCATCATATAGACGAAGGTTTATTGACTCTTTTTAGCTAAAAATATTTATTATTATGAATGTATAATTGGTATAACTAATTTGCTCTTATGGTAAAGTATCACATGGCCTTAAAATAATTCTAAAATAGTTCTAAATTCTAAAATTGAGGGACTAATTGTTTGCAAACGTTTTGGCACAATATATTAAAATTGAAGTTACTCAAGTTTCCCGGTCTTAAAAAAACTGGAATTGTAGTCTTATTTGGCTTAATGGAAAGAAGGAAAATTCTGCTAATTTAAGCGTCACTTAAAAAAAGTAGAAAAATTGTGTTTACAAAATTGAACACTTTCCTCTTCACGATATGAGGTATTCGGTGTATAAAATACACTTGATTCCCATACACATGAAACGAGTATCATGACAGTGTAAACGTACATACAGGGTTTCGCGTTTATAGAACGCGTTTATAGAACGAGCCTATAAGGAAGAGTCAGTCAAGTTCAGGGCCTTCCAGTTCCTCAACCGGCCGCCTTCCACCACGATGAAAGGAAATATGGGATTGGCTACTCGGGTGCCGTAAATCGGATGAAAATCGAGCAGCTGATCGCCGATCGCAATCAACTCAAGGGTTTATCTTCTTCTTGTTTATGACGTTACTCAAACTTGTTTAGCGAAACATCAGGTTTTGTTTCACAAGAAGTAACGTTTTGCATTTGAATAAACGTCAGAGATAAAACTTTTCAAATCGGAATTGGGATCAGATATGCAAGTGAAAAAAACGTAGATTGAGATTAAAATTGCAAAATTGTTAGTAAAATTAAGCAAGGACATTTTTCTAAGTAGCCATCAACTCTTCATCGATTTTTTGTCTACCGCTTAAACGGATATTATTTAGGAGGGATAACCCATAAAAAAATTTCAGCTTCCTGATAATTGGTCTGCTACCGTATAATCATAGAATCGAGTGCTAGACTTATGATTCCCTGAGGCTATAGCCAAGGCCTGGACCAAATCCCGGTTTGAAAATCGATCCATTAGATCCGAGACGAAAACAGAAGAGCACGAAAAAAGCGTCTGCTGCTGGGCCTGCTACTCTCACTTTCTGTCTAATTCTCCAAAGAGTTTGACGAGGTACTTTTGCACCTTATAGTTATCAAGACCGGGTTAAGAGGCGAGGGACTAGAGACCACCCTAGTGGGGAAGAAGAGAGAAAAAGGGATGATGGAGTGAAATAAGATAAATGCGAAGGGAAGATGAGGTAATAAATTAGGGGGACTGCTTGTACTCCTCCTGATGCTTCTGATGTTCATGATGCTGATGTTGATGGTGTTGCAGCTGCCCTACCAAAAACTCATTGGCCCTGTCAAGTGCATCCCTCCTGCCCCTGTCATTCCGGACCGTGGTAATTCCGTTTGGACCACCTTACATCTACCTTTTTGCACTCTTTCTTTTCTTTTTTTTTCCATCCCCCAATTACGCATGGGCCCAATTTGTCTTGTGCACCGAGCATTGGCGGCTAAACTTATTTTCATCGATTTAATTAAATTGGATACTTATACATATCATCCAGAATGTTTCCTCCATTCAAAAAATGTTTAATAAAATTATGGCTGTTCTTAATATACTACACTACCGGTCAGAATTTTGGGTTCATCTGTTTTTCGATGATCGTTTAATAAGTTCTCTTAAATTTAATTACATCAAGGATTAAATTTTTTGATTCAAGTAAGTTAAAAACTATCAAAATTCTGCTTGAACTGAGCCAAGAACAAAATCAATTTTTTAAGAACATATTGCAAAAATCGTCAAATTTTAATGTTTTATAAAAATATCAATTTTTAAAATTATGAACGTTTTTAAAATTTCTAAAGTTATTGATATTTTTAATAAACATTAAAATTTGAGGATTTTTGCAAAATCTTCTTAAAAAATTGACAAGTGACTTGTTTCTGGACTGATTTTAAGCAGAATTTTGATAAGTTTTAACTTACTTGAAAGAAAAAATTTAATCATTGATGTAATTAAATTTAAGAGAACTTAAACGATCATTGAAAAGCAGATCAACCCAAAATTCTGTCCAGTAGTGTATTTCTGTAATATTAGTTTTAGTTTTGAACGAAATAATTTTTTATGAAACAATCTTTCCAAAAATATAGTTCAATATATAAACTAATTTTGATTAGTTTGACAAAATGCACATATTTAGCTTCAGATGAGAAATTCATATTAAAGGTTTCTCGCACGTATATGGAACGAGTTATAGTGTGAAACACGTGATTTGCAGAATAGGCGCGAATCTCTATTAAACAAATTTAGCAGTCATGCGTAAGATAATGTTTTTCATCGCAAAAAGATTGCTGTTACCAAGAAATTACAAAGGTTGCCGCCTATGAACACTGAGGTACGCAAGTATATATGTACCATCTTTTACGAATGTATGATGTACGATGTACGAGACACGTTCATGAAAGATACGCACCGAGACTACCTCAATTTTTTTACCCTTTTTCGACATTTTTGGCGAGATTCGATTACGACCATCATCTTGTCAAGTCGTGGACTGACTAAAATACGAGTGTACTTACCTAAAGGATGGACCAGTGCTTCTGGAACCCCAGTTATGAGGGCCTCGCATTTGGAATACTGTCCTGTCCGTTTATGGTGGCTTGGAAACCTGCTTTAAATAAAATTCGCTTTTTATTATCACAATTTTTTGTAAAAAATGATATTTTCTATAACGCAATTTGTACAGTGATAAGTTGTGTATTGATAAATTCATGTAGATCAAGAAGAAAAATTATAAATACAGGAAAATTCTGTAACCTGAACAGAAAGGCTATCGTTGTTTTAACTAAAAATTCTATGACAGTCATCACATTGCCTCTTGTCATTAAAAAAGGTAATTTTTTATAAAAATATGTGAGAAATAGGTGACAGTAAATTGAAACAAACTTTAAGCAACAGAAAAATTTTAAAAGATATCTTTTGTAATTAACAACAATTTTTTGGATAATTCAATTTTATGATTGGAAAAAGGTAAAAACGTGACAAATTCACAAAATAGATGAAATAGGTGAACAAATTCAAAATAAGTGAGAAAAGATGAATAAGTGGCGACATGTGATGACTAGTATAAATTGTTTAGCGAACTCTTATTGAAGGAAAATTTATAAAAATGGCTAGACTTCCACTGATTGAGAGTTATCGTTATGTTCAGGGATAACAGGATCTCCGTTTGCCCACCCAATCATATCCTCAATCTCGCAATCATATAAAAAGCAATTTCCGGTAAAGAAATAGAAGATCTACTCTCTTCAGACCATTTCGCGTTTCAAAATGTCTTCAGTTTTAATAGTTCCAATAGGATATCTATTTCAACAAATAGATTGGTTGAAACTTAGAACAAGTGAATTAAAAAACTGTTTAACGTATATGCAACGATAAGTACATTTGTCGAACCTTTTTATAAAACACAGTATCTCATCTCAAAATCTTTACATCTTCGAAAGTTGGGGTTTGAATTTAAATTCATGGAAAGTGGAACCTTGAATTCATAAAAACTCTGATCAGGATTTTTATGATATCTTAGTGTCATGTGAAAAAGATTTGACAATTCTTTGTAATTCGAAAGATAAAAAAATGTTCGACCATATTTACTGGAAATAAATGTACATTACACTATGCATCTACGTCAATCCATTGAAGTTCGTCTGAAAAGAAAAATATAGATATACATATATATAGTCAGTCTGAGCATCTGAACATATAAGAAAAATGACCCTTTCTCTATTCAGCAGCAAAAAAAACTGTGTAAATAGTACGTTAATATTGCGAAATGCACCAATATCCCATGCAGGTACCGGAAGTCTAAAAAATGTAAAAAGTTTCGGCTGATTTATCTCAAAGTTTGTATATTGAGAAGGAAATCTTATTCAAGTTGGAGAAAAATTACAAAAACAAATGAAAATGACTACATGCAGACTAGAATAATCCTAAGACGAACCTTTTAACGCTTTTAGCGAATGTAAATCTAAAACATCTATACAGTGAACCTCAAAGATTGTATAAGAAGCAAATGGATGGACATACAAGTGTAGATGAATGATAAGGTGGTAAGAGGAGATACGTAAAGCGAGGTATCAGAGAGCGAACGAAGATCGGCGAAATATATATATAGAAAGAGAGAGAGAGAGTGAGAGAGAGAGAGAGAGAGAATATGTATTCATGTTTGGGGCATGCATAATAAAATCTACGGTAAACGCGTGGCGAGCTGGAAAAGGAATAATACATTTCAATGGGATCTGAGAAACAGCAGTGTAGTCATAGGGTACTGGTCAACGTATATAAGGTGAACGAGACCCAGATATCGCTTCAGTTAGATGAAACCCCTGATAGGTGTTGTGTCTTTTTTTTACGGTACGAACCAAACTAGTGATCCTTCTTCTTCCGCAGTGTGCCGATCTCTTTGGTAGCTTTCCAACCCTCAGTTTCCAACGTGTCATTCAATCCTACAGTGCTACAATTTATATTCGAATAGTTCTCTATCTCTGTGATTGCCAACGTAATTTAAACCACAGGTTGTCGGATCTTCAAGAGGAGCAGCAATCCGCCGCATTAGGATAAGTCATCCGCAGGAAATTACGAAGCTGTAAAATGATCCGATGGTGGATTGAAACCACCCTCTATGCCCTCCTCGCTCTGACAATTTTAATGGTCTTCATCCTAGTTTACCTCGCATTATTCGTCAAAGTCAACTGGGTCAGAGTAAGTACTTCATTAATTGTATGATATCCAAAACTTTTGACTTCTTGCATCAAACATTTCGCCGGTTCAACTTCCAACACCTTCCTGAAAGTTAATTTTTTTAGCGCAAAGTTTTTTTCAAGGTATAATAATTGTAAAAATTATTAACATCTTTCATCAGAAGATTCCTTGGTTCAGACAAAACATACTTTACTTTACTAAAATAACAGGGTAGTATCTCAAATATGTATAAAACAAACTGAGCAGTTAGACTAGACATCAGAAATAAAAATTTTGTACAAAAATTTTAACTACCATTTCAATAGTTACGATTATAATTATTTAGCTTCTAATCCTTCAAAATTAGTACAGATAAACAAGAACGTGAAATTGTTTTCTCTCAAAATCGATAGAAATCAAAAAATTCTGCAATTTTTATTTTGAGTTCTTCAAACTGAAAGGATATCTATGACTTGTATATCTATGCTTGTAAATCCACACCTAGTATTTAAAAAAAAATACTAAAAGTGATTCATGTAACCGTGTAAATAAATGAATCAGTACTTCTATAATATATATGAGTTGCATTCATTACGAGTTTAGAGACACGTACTCCAAATGCATGTAAATGAAGAAATATTTGCCAATAGCAGATTTTTGATCACAAAATACCGGAAAATAAATCCAGGAAAAAAAGGAAACTTGATTTATGGATAAATTTGTATCTGTGACATGATTAATATCTAGACAAGTATGTGAAAAATAAATTTAATTACCAAAACCAATTAAGGTATCAAGCTATAATCCAATTCATCCTTTTTGTTCACTTCGCGTAAAAAATATTTCACTTTATAACGAAAATTCGCGATTCACTTGCACTCATAGAACATCCCATATTTTATAAGATTATTCAGATAAAAAAATTGCCGATTAAAAAAAATTACTTGCCAAAAAATTAAAGAAAATAAAAGATTAGGAACATGCGCCCATATAATAGGGATTAAATTTTGCTTTTAAAGATTAAAATTGATATATTATTCTCTTATAGTCAAGTAAGAATTTAAACAAAAAACCTCTAAAAATATTTCAACAATTAAACATTGAAAGAAGTTGAGGTTACGTTACCGGAAAAAACTTGCATAAATGTTGTAATAAGAAAAGAAAAGTTTGAAAACTTATTTTTTACATATAAACTGAATAAACGCTTGCAATTTCATCTTAGTTATCTGATATATTACACGAGGTGAAACGAAAATACCGAATTCCGAAAAAGTATGTAATCGCGCACTTCAATGTCTTTTGTCTCTAAAGTCCACTCTAAATCCCGATGACTGTTTGTAAACAAACCGGTGTTTATCGATTATGTACGCCGCGCCGTTTGGTTCAAAAATCAATATATATAATTTATTTTCCCCAAACGCAACTTCTTAGTCATAAAAAATAACAACAAACATAAAAAATGAACAAATAACGCAAATAAAATAACAATGGTCTTACAACGGTCACGATTTTTCCGAAACTAAAAATTGAAGAATTAACGGAAAATATTTGAAAAAATTAAGAATGGCAGGGTAGCCAATAGCGAAATATGAAAAAAATGTAAGTTAGCCAACAAAAAAAACAAATAGATGATAGATAATAGCGGCAAATTCAAATTTTCTCTATTGTATAATAGTGATATTATAAATTAAAAACCAATAAAAATAAATGATAAATAATTCAACAAATTTATATTTTGGTTTAAAAAATAGTCAGACATTATTTATCTCTTCCAAAAAACCTTATTAATTTTTCAAAAATTGTTCAATGGAACTTTATGTAGCTATCAAAATATTAATTTAAATTATATCTCTACAATTGAAATTTAGAAAATGATCTTTCATTGTAATATTCTAGAATCCCACGCATCAATCCAGTGCCAAATATTTTATCGCAAGGAACAGAAAGCGAGGAATTTTGCCACCTGTTTATCCCAATGGTTGGTTTGCTCTCCTGGAAAGTTCTGATCTTAAACGTGGAGAAGTAAGACATGTAACTGCCCTTGGAGAAAACTTTGCAGTCTTTAGGTGATTATAATCATAATCATTTACATATCAGTACAAAAATAAGGAAATAAACAATCTTTGTTTAATTTAGAAATATGTACGAATCCTGACAAATTGTAACCATTTATTTTCACAGAACCGAGACAGGTGTTGTAAATATTTTAGATGCTTACTGTCCACATTTGGGCGCAAATATGGGAGAGGGTGGAGTTGTCAGAGGAGAATGCCTAGAATGTCCTTTCCACAGTTGGATTTTTCGTGGTGATGGCCAATGTGAACACATACCTTACTCAGAAAAAGGTACATATTCAAAGTTGTCTGCCTACAGAATATTTAAATAACTATATTCATAAATTAAAAATAATCTTTGGCTCAACAGGCATGAAATAATCTAACTTACTTTATAACAAAAAAAAGGTTGCTTAATGTAACTGTTTCATAAGAAATATTTTGTACATTTAGTTCCAGTAAGTGTAAAAGTGAAGGCATGGGAATCTTGTGAAGTGAATCAATTAATCTTCGTTTGGTACCACGCCGAATCTGAGAGGCCAAATTGGAAACCACAATCTATTGATCAAATTTCCAATGGCAGTTGGAAAAACCAAGGAAGAAATGAGTTTTACGTTAATAGTCACATTCAGGTAGGTCATTATTCATTCAAGTAAGCACTTCACTTATTAAAGTAAAAATTGCCAGAAGAGCGTCAAAATTTGTTTTTATACAATTTTGTTTCTTCCTTCAAAAGGATATTCCCGAGAATGGGGCAGACCAGGCTCACCTCAGTGCCGTGCATGGACCGGCAATGTTTCTAAAAGACCTTTTTCCAAGATTAGCGAAACACTCTTGGACTGAGGCAGTGTGGAAAGCCTGTAAAAAAGAGTTGAATATTGAAGAAGATATCACTAGTACTGATATATCTTTACCAAATGGAGCTACAGATAAGGAAATGATCGAAAATAATGATAGACATAAAGCAATTCTTCGCTTAAAGCACAGCTTATTACTTTTTGAAAAGTACGAAATGCTTCAGCTATCAATCGAGGCAGTACAAATTGGACCTGGATATGTGGAGTTGCGACTCAACAGTACGTGGGGTCCATTATGCATTCTACAAACAGTTACTCCTGTCCAACCTCTTCTGCAACGCGTAACGCACATCATGTTTTCATCGCGATTTCTCGGTCCATATGCAAAATTAGTAATGATTGGAGAGACTGTTATGTTCGAGAGGGATCTACAAGTCTGGAATCATAAAACATTCGTAAGAACACCAGTTATAGTGAAACAAGATCGCACAATTAGTAGCTACCGTAGGTGGTTTTCGCAATTCTATTCTGCTAATAGTCCCACTTTTCAATCAGCGTCAGAAAATCTTCAGTGGTAGTCATAATTTTCATCTAGGCTTTTACAAGTTTTAATTTTAAAGAAGAAAAACTTCTAGAGAACTGATCACTTTTGCCATGGCTGTAAATATGCAGTGAATTATCCCACCTATTTATATTTAGAATTTTATAAATATTATTTAGATTCACTTCATGAAGATTTGCTTATGATAAGTTATCTACGGCTGCATTGTAAATATATTTTTAAGAATATTTTACTCGAAATAAAAAACATTTTATTCTTCGAGTCTGAAATTATTGATTCTTTTAGAGAATCTTAGAACAAAATGACAATTATTTTCTGTCAATATTCAACTGATTCAGCTTTCACGATCCAATAGCTAGCCACCCTATACTTATGCAGCTTAATAAATAAATAAGACATGACATAAAGATAACTTACCGAGTAAGATTAAATAAACGTTAATTTAAGTCAACGTCTCATTTATTAAAAAGATCTTGAATGTATAATATACTTGATTAATGTCGGTTTGTATAAATTTTAAGAAATTTCTTAAAATTCTTAACACTGTTACTGAATATTACGTCGTGCGTCCGAGTACCTGGCTTGGTTGTTTTAAAACTCGGAAATACCATTTTGGACAAGTGTAAAAGTTCTCCATAAAAACGGAAATTTCCTAGCTTTAATCACTCGGGTTGGACGTGGCACAACGTATTCATGTGTACATGTTCATTATCACAGGGCATGCTTTGCTTTCTTGGACTTGAGAGGTATTTTACCCAACTGTCATCTCATAGCAATCAAATTACACACTAAATATTCGACTACATTTCTCCGAGAAATTCTGACAGATGAGTCCCTCGGTTATCAAATCTTTAAACGATAAATAACAGCAGTCCTTTAAGTGTGAGCAATCATCGGAATCATCTGCGATGACGAATATCGCAGACTGTCTGAAGAACTTATTGATAGTCTAAAAAGAAAACGATTGGTTCTCCGCTTTACACTTTGAGCTTGATGTTGCACAAATAGTCTCTGAAAATATTCACGAGAAAATCACACAGCACAATTGTTCACTCCAGCACAAAATTTTTATAATTCCTAATTGCTCGTAATCTTTTGCGGAGAGAAGAAACAAGATCCGTTGGCTGTAAGACAATAGAAATGTCACGTCCAACAGCTCCTAGACGTCTTTGAGCACCACCTTCAAAAAGATTTAGAGGTCTTCCGTTTACCTCAGTGAGAGACCAGGACACGGTTGTTCCCAAAGGAGCTGCAGGATCTACAGCAGGAATGTAGGAAGGAAGTCCATGTGAAAGTGCTACTCCAGAAACTCTCGTTACCTCATCTCCATTCACTTCCAAGCCGAAATCCTCGGCTTCTGACCTTCTTGTCAAGGTCATTGCACGAGCGTGTGGCAATCTCTTCACGATCATTTCGACCTAGGTTAATCGGAATTGTAAATTATAAACACAGAACTGACGAGATTAAGATCAAATCAAAGTTATTTGGTAGACATTCAATAATATATAATTACCCGTGGAGTAGTGCAGCTTTTAAGGATATTTTTAATGGCATTTGCACCCGCTGGATGAACTCCAGCCACGCTGAGCACCAAATCACCAATGTGTAAATAATTATATAACAGTGGATGCTGGCGTTGCTTCCATCCAGCCACCCTGTAGAAATTAAATAGTAAATTATTGAACGTTAACTTCGTTTTTCAAAAGTTATCTTTAGTCCAATTTTATCAAACTTACCAAACAGCTCCAAACGTATCCACGAATGCTATCCCGTCTTTACAATCCCGTCTTCCTAGCTGAAGCCTTACACCTGCAGGATGACTCATTTCGCGTCTCAAGTGCGTCACCTGTTGCTCTCTAAGTGTAAGTAAGCGAATATTCGGCGTAGTTCCTCGAACGTCTCTACTCTGTTCAATCGGATTTTCAGTCTCTGTATTTCCTGAACTCCTATATTCCATCAACGCAGCATAACGATCGTTTGACTCATCATTTCTTACAGGATGTGTGGCAGTGGTTGTATTATCCTCGTTAGATGGATGCGAAGAAGCGAGAAAAACACTTTCATAACTTGAATTACCCGCATCTTCATTACTAGTCGTCGTTGTTGTTGATGGGGTTGGTGTCGGTGGAAGGGGAATTCTCGGACTCGGAACAGGAGGAGTTCTTTGCACTTGTGTTTGGGTTGTTCCTGGTCGCAACCGATGTTCCTCCACACTCGCATCGTCAAATGTGAAAACTGAAGGTGATGTTCCGGAATTCGTGTCTCGACTGGAACCTGAAGAACTGGCAACACTTGTTGATGGAGATAATCCTGGTGTTCGCAGAATACTTGGCGTCCTAAAATAATTTTAAATATACTTTTTTAATGCTTGTTGCTAGTAATAATACAAATGTAAAGAAATTTTATACTAAGGCGTTTTAAAATATTCCTAGCCAATTAAAATGTTTCCCTATATGTGTATTTCCATAATTTACTGCCAAAGTTTCCAGTTAAATTTATTGTTTTTCAATGACACAAGACGTTCGATATACAAAGGTAAACTGACACAGTCGGAAACAATCTACGACTCGTTTTTGTGCAATAACATGGTTTTAAAAATTATCTGATGTTACTGTTTTAATTACCACACATCCGTATTTCGCATTCTACATTCTAGATAAATTATTCTCAGGTAAGTTTATCTTAAAATTGTTATCTTTTTCCTCTTTTATGTAAAATATATTCAAGCAGAATAAATGTAAAATTCATTTGAAGACACCGAGATGATATCTGTTAAAATTGAATGCAACATCAAATCGGGTTAACTTCCATTGAAGTATTTTCAAACTTATATTCGTAACAGAGCTATAGAACATTATTTTTATATACACTTTTAATTCATTATGATTTAATATATTACAAATATAAAAATAAAACACTAAAAAAATTGAAAATAATTTTTCAACATCTGATTATTTCGATTTCGTTACAAATAGAATGAATTTTTTATACAAAATAGAATTCTTACCCTGTTGTGGAAGGAGGTGGTGGCAATGGGCTCGTGGGATCTCTAGTAACAATTCTCTCTGGTCCTTTGGAATAGACATTTTCTTTAGGGCGAAGAATTTTCATCTCTGTTAGCTTTCGTGTTACCGCTTGCACCCAATCGCACATAGCTTGATACGTGGGCGCTGCCAATCTCAGAACACGATCATCACTGAAATTGACACAGAATTCGAAGTCGTTACGCTGTGTTGCACATAGTGTCGGCGACAAGTGCAGAACATTTCGAAGTGAATGCGCCCACACTGGAGAATGGGTTGTTGCCTGTTTCTGATCGACGAACCCTTCAAGTCTTGGTTCTGAATCATCGTGTACGCAAAATGCAACCCAAAATTTGCTCAGCTCCTTATCTGTCTTGTCTGTTCGTCTCAACCAACCATTCTTGTGGATTTCTCGAAATTGCACTGAAATAAATCGACACTATTTGAAAAAAACGGTTAAATTGGTGTTTTATTTCAATCATTTAAAATTAAACCTAACGATAGTCTAACGATAAGTTGCATAACTTTAAGCTAAAAATATTAAAAGGTATATTTCAAATAAAAATGATTAAAGTCAAACGACTCTAAATTTTATTTTAAAAGAAGTAATTGATTTCAATTGAAGATATATCTTCTAGAAATTTGTTCTTTTTAAAAATAATCGTAAAATATAAAAATTAGTACACCTAATCATTCGTCTGGTTTCTAATGCATAAATAAACGATAATATTTCCGTTCCAGTTCCATTCAACTCTACTCAACCTTTGAGAGATTAAGCTCTGCGTTTCCCCTATTCAGATTGTATATTGTGTAAGGCTCGTTAAAGTATTATGTAATATACTTTTTAATCAATTTGTATCTCCCCCTTTCAAACGTATTATGTATGGTGTAACGATGCTAACTCCAATTAAAAATATAATTTAATAATTAATTGAAAAAGAAATTTCTATAATATTCTCTGATAGAATAAAATGTATTGGATATTTTTGCTAATAACTGAAAGAGACTATTGGAAAAAATCTTTTGTAAGACAAAGTTTTTTTACCATCAACATCAGTTGACGACGTTGCTCCATCCGTCGCTCGTGAACTTGCACGTTCTCGATCTTCAGATGGTCGAGCCAACTCACTTAACATCCGCACTGCCTGTAGCATGATTCCAGTTGTTCTTCGATATTAATGTAAAATCTTCAAAAAAAATGTCTTCTTCTCCTAACCATTTTTTTCTCAAATGCTCCAGAATCTAAAATAAAAAATTCGATTTTATTTATGGTTATTAATAACTTAAACTACTTTTTAAAACATTTGGAAGACTATTTGAATACGAGGAATAAATGATTCAACTTATTTAAAAGTTCATTTCTTAATTTAAAGGTTTCGCAGTACCTTTAAATCGACGCAAATAATTAAGAATAAACTTTCTCTGAAATCGGATTTAAAGAACGAATGGAGCAAATAATGAATCAGGTTACTGCAAAGTTGCGAAAATCATATTACTTTTTCTGCTACGACAAGAAATATAGAAGATACTCTCTGCTCTAAAAAGAAATAAGCGATAAGTTCTAAGAATAAAATTATGGGAAAATTATTATCTCCATTCTCATTAACAGTTAGAAGACTGCATTTCTATATGCCTGAAAGTAAAAGAGTGTTAATTTTATCTTCCAACCGTAGAGCAAAGAGAGATATTTATAGTATTGTTCGTAACCTTTTACTTCCAATTATTTTGCGATAAACTAATTCAAACTGGGGCAAAGTGTAGTCCTACTAGATAATACTTTACAGAAAAAAATTTTTTTCGATTGGAAAAAAAATTGACCAAGGAGAAAGTAGATAACATTTATAGCAGCTATAAAAGTTTCTTTAATAATAAATCATACGTGCACCCAATTTATTACAAATGATTTATCTTTATATTTCACAGTCAGACTCAGACACCTCAACTTTCGCTCGTTCAAATCTCCAAACACGCAATTTTCTGTTAACTTTCATTTATTCCATTCATTAGAAAAAAATTTCGCCCACGAGTGCAATGTTTTATAATTACATATAAAAATTTTTATTTGTTCTTATTTTTTAGTATTCTAAAACTGAGTAAACCTCCTGTTTCCAATTGTAAAAAAATATTTTCTTTCGAAAAGTAGGGAGACAAATATGCCTAAAATAAATATTTCAGAAAATAGAAATTCATTACTGTATCAATAGCCACTTGTTTAACTAAGGAATAAGTAATTTTTACGCTGTTCTATAAAAATCTCCTAACAAAGGAACAACCAGACTATAAATATGTACTATAAAGAAAACTTGAATGTGCAATAAAAATGATGCAAGTTTACATGACAAAAACGAAACTAATAAAAGTAAATGGAGAATTCTACTGGAAAATAATTACAACTTTTTTAGATATTTGAAAAAAAAAAGAATTGAAAAAGCAACTTATAGTTATTGAAAAAAGTTTCTCATAATTTAGGAACATGGACTTTAAAAAAAAGATGGTAAAAATGTTTTAAACTTTTAGCCTCTTTGGAGAATCTTGATTAACCTTGAACTTGGAAATAAGTCTAAAAATTTGCACCAAAATAACGATAAAGAAATAAACAGTATAGGATAGTGACAGCTGATTGTAAAAAATGTCAAAATCTCGTGTAACTTGCCTTGAGCTCTGTTTTTCCTGAGATCGAAGTAGTGATTTTAATTCTTTGACACCCGTAACTAACAAAGAACTCGACTGTAGAAAAAGCTTTCTCACAGCCAATCTACCTGCGAAATGCTGCGAAATTCCTGCGAAACCGTTGCGTGCTCGTTTATGTGCCTACGCATACGTGAAAATGTGCAGGTGTGGCACTAAAAACTTACAACACCACTGCACTGAGATTGTTCGATCAGTCAGGATGACACACAGAGAGAGAACTCAATATGACACGACATTAATTCACTTATTACAATATATCCCCAAGCTTTTTTTCTTACTTATAATCACCGTTTTAAACATCACATTATGCCCAAGAAGAAAAAACTCATTCTGTTTCAGTAAAGAGATTAAAGAACAAATTAAAAACATCGTAGAACATACGCTGTCAACTACTAACTAGGCCGACAGTCAATGGCCATTTTGAATTAAAGTACTCACTTTTGTCGTCTGCTTGTGCGCGCTAAATTTAAAATATAAGAAGCAATGTATTAATTATTTATTTATTTAATCAAGGAACTGATTCATCTTTCTTGCTTGTAATAACAAACCATAAAGAATAATATAGTTTGAACTTAGAAAATTCTACATTTTGAAAACTGTCTGAATGTAAGCAAAATAATGTTTCTCAATAATTGTTCCAAATTACTTGTATCTGTTTATTTTATTTTTCTATTTGGGCGATTGATACACAAATAAAAAGTCTTTATTTATAATAGAAGTGCAGATTTTATTATTACCTGTAAAACACGTGATATTTTGTAGAGTAATTTTAATAAAAAGTACCTTCAGAAGCAAAGGTATAAAATGAAAAAACAAATAAGAACATGTAGTACTAACATTTAAGTCTTTTTTCATTTCTCAGCGCAATTAATAAGTTCGAGTAAACTCACGATAATTTAACTTTGTCATCAACAACATTAACTTCAGTTATTTTCTTAAACTTTTTATCAAACTTAGAAGCTGCTTTTTCCGAAGAAACGCTGTTTGAACAATGATTTAAGTATCGTGCTATAACCTTCTTCTTCAGTTTCTTTAATGATATTTCTTCCTTGGCAGTCACGATCTCTATTATAATACTTTTCCAGAGAAATTTAGAACCATCGGTATCCTCTTGAGATACAGAAGCTTCAGTTGTTTCATCTGAAACATTTTCTAGTCTTTTTTTTACTGCAGGCTCTTCTTCCTTAATTTCACTGGTTTCTAAAGCTCTCTTCTTTGACTTCTTTTTCTTCTTATTTTCTTGTACAGACTCAATACCATTAGTAGTATTTTGGTTCTCTGCATCTTCGTTCTGCTCCACAGAATTTCCATTCTCTCGGCTTATGTTTTCGTTATTTTGATTTTCCACAACATGATTCTCCGATTGATCTTCTTTACCATTTTGCGAATCTTTACAAGTAGAACATAAAAATTATAATTTCGCATGTTCAATTATTCGTACATAGTTTAGTGATATAATTATATGTTAAAATTTACTTACTAGATCCATTTAGAGTTTGAGGTTGATTATTTGACGTTGTTTCCTTAAATGACTCTTCCATTTTAACCCAGAGACTTTCAATAACGGGCATATTAAATCTATTTCCAAAGACATTGCGGATGAAGTTTAGAAACTTAGCCTTTTTTCTTGGAATGTTTTCATATCTTGACAAAGTATTCAATACATTTCGTTCTGCAGATGTCAAATTCGTCGAAGTATTGAGTAAGTTCTGAACTACGTCGATCCATTGTTGCTGCTTTCGTTCGCCTTTATTGGCACTTGCTTTCGGAGTAAATCCTTTTGCACCATATCGCTCGTCCTCGGTTATACATTTTGTGTGCTTAACATACTCATCTCCCCTAAAAAAATATATCAAATAAATAAATAGTTATATTATTATTATTATATTAATATTAATTATCGAATAATAAAAATATCTTACCGGAAATCTTTATGGCAATCAACGCACGTGAGATCGACAGGATTGTGTCGGCAACTAAATTGATAATGTTTAGCAACTTTTGGCTTCTGCAAAGAATCGCCACAGTTGTTGCACGTGAAGACTACCATTCCGCACAATAATGATTGAATTTCTTCAATAATTAAACACAAAATTTGTCAGAGTAAAACAACTAACCTAAAAATCACAAACTTAAAAAATGCGTATTAGAAAATCCTAGAAATATTATGGTCTCCACAGCCACTGAATCTAATTAGAAATTTTAGCCCGTACAGATGCAACTATCAAATAATTATGAGATAATACTCCTCTAAATCCCAAAAATATTAACAACATTAAGAAATTTCTCTAACACGTGCAAAACAGAAGCCTGCATATATATATATACATCATTTGAAAATTGTTCCGTGAAAAGCCGCGTGTGGAAAAATTGTCGCTCCTATCGCTAGTGACTAACCTTACCTATTCGCTGTCAAAAATCAAATATGGCGTTTGAAGACGTTGATCATTCTAAAACTTTTAACTTTTTTTATCTTTAAAACAATGTTGTAGTAAAATACGTTGCAAAATAATGATCATTCATTTAATCTTTTTACAATAGTGCATAATGTATCAATTTTTATTTTGGAGTAAAAAGCATTCTGCCTATATGTATTTCTAAAGGCTAATCCCTGCCTTTGACAGACTCAAATTAATTAAGTTAAAAAAGTGAATAAAAATACAATTTACTATTTCACGTAACGCACCAATTCCTACTTATCGAAGGTAAGTCAAGGCCAACAATTATATACCGTCCTTAGACTTTATAATAGTGTAAAGAGGTGTATTGTGATAAAAATTGAAGTGTCCAATACGTCATAATTTCGATCAAAGTATTTCCGATTATTTGTGCAATAAATTTCTGAAAATTTATAACTTTTAAGATCTTGAAACCTGAGATTAAAACTATGGACAATTGTATTGTCTCTTTCTGAATCTAAACGATTTATGAGTAATTTTTTTATTTAACATTTTTACATAGGATTTTTGAGGGTGTAGCTTTAAAAGTAATATTTCAAGACAACTTTATATTAAGAATTAAAGAATTCTAAAATAAATATGTGTTCAACATTTATTGTTTTCAGTTTATAACTCGGCCTAACCAGATAGTTCGCTACATTCCATTAATATTAAAAATGGCTAATGTAACACAGATTCCTGTTTCTTCCATGGCTGATCTTATTAAAAAATCATACGTGGATTTCAAAGGAAAAAAACCTAAAGATCTTTATGAGAGGTTAAAGCCTATTCGCTCTAAAGGCGAATCTGCTTTGAAAAAGCACCAAGATGATGAAGCGTATATATATTTTAAACGATGGCAAAGCATTGTCGATTTTATCAAAAGTTCTGAAAAGAATGGTAAAAAGCACTATTCTTTTCTTATTTTGGAAAGTGAGGTAGGAATGATGTAATTTCCTAAATTCAAACCATTCTTCATTTATAAGATTTTTTTTTTAATTTGAACAAATTTAATTTGATATTACAGGAAGAAGAAGTAAAAAATGAACTTCAGAAGTTGAATGAAGTTTTATCGTCCCGGTTTGAAAATGAGAAAAAGCCCGTCAGTGGATCAAAAGATTCAAAAGCAAAGGTCAATTCCATTTCGTCTAGTAATTCTTCTGTTGATGCTCCATTGTTATTGCCTGAAACACCACCCGAAGATCCAATTGTTGAAGAATCTGAGGAGATAACGTGCATGCAGCTTTTCCAACTCTTAAAAGCTCCAGATAATAAAATTCTTTTAATTGATATCAGACCACAAGAAGATTTCATAAACTCTCATATAATAAACGAAAAATGCATACACATTTCACCTGAAGAAATTAAACAAGGGTAATTAATATATCAATAATAATAGATCCTAAATCGAAGTAATTATATGATTCTTAAAGCTTATCTGATATAAAAAAATTTTTG
The DNA here is from genome assembly GCA_900474275.1 of Synergus japonicus. Lineage (NCBI taxonomy): Eukaryota > Metazoa > Arthropoda > Insecta > Hymenoptera > Cynipidae > Synergus > Synergus japonicus. Next base: position 17,883 of record UCOH01006377.1, read on the forward strand.
TTTCAGAATATTGTGTACATATTTTGATAAATACTTCGACAAACTCAAAGACAAGCGATCGAGACAATTATTCGAAAGTCGCAAAAACGTAGATATGACAGTTCTTTTAGATTGGCACTCGACGCAAGATTCTTTAAAAGGAAAAGATCGTTTAAGTATTTTGAAAAATCTTTTGAAAGATTGGGATCCCGGTGTAAAGCATAAAAGAATAGCGGTTTTGCAAGGTGGTTATAACGAATGGCTGAACCTTTATCCACAATTCGTAACCAATCCTGACGTAAAATTACCGGGTACGCAAGAAAATTCGCTCAACGAAATTTTAGACGATTTTGAATTTCCAACCATCCTAGACGAAGAAATCCTTAATACAAATAAAACTGCAAATAAAATAGCTTCACTTGCAGATCAGAAAGCTTTGAAGGAAAATAATGTTAGAGATTATCCAAACAAATTCGAACCAGTTAATAACGCTTATAATTCTGAAAGTAAATGGAGATCATCGGAATCTGTGCACGATCAAAAGCCTGTAAATCCTTTCTTAATAGAGAATGGTACAACCGATAAAACTCGTTTTAAAAGAAAAGAAACGCCTGTCCAGCCTAAAATTGTCGTCAACAAGACAGCTGATATCGTTCCAAAACCAACTTTTGATCGCAGTAATAAACCTGCTTTACTATTACAACAGAACACTAAGCTTCTTTCAATAATAGAAGAACTGTATCTTGTTAAGAACAACTACGAAGATCTGGATAACAAATTGTTAAATTTGGAAAGAGAGTGGCTTGAGAGTAAACTCAATGGCAACAAGAATACTATAGATATGAATTACAACAAATATCTTTCACAAAAGGCAGAACTAGATGCTCTTGTAAGATTTTCATTTCATTGTTCATATTTAAATTATTCTCAAGTAGTTTAAATAAAAATTTTCCTTGTTTTTCTTTTTTACAGGAAAAAAAACGTATTAAACTTGAAAATGATCTCAAAACTATGAATCTTACAAAAGAATCAGCACTGAAGTACGTTAGTGAAGAACTGCAACGGCGTTTCGGATCTACAGAGTTACATAAAAAATCCAACTCAATCGAGCGAAAAAAGCTTTACCAGTAAGTATAAAGTTGTATTTTCTTTTCTTCTTTAAAGCATTTTTTTCTTAGGATATTATTTTTATTTACCACTTAACTTGCAGAGCATATGAGCTAAAGCGAAAAGAGAAACATTCCATTCTCAAAAAAGATGCAAGCGACGTTCACAAGGAACCTCTGAAGGATAGCACTAACACTAACACAAGTTTAACACGCTCACACTCTAGTCCAAATCTCGTCCAGGTAAAGAAGTTAAAAGTAAAGCATCGTGTATGTATCTGTTTTTTTCAAAAGCACGAACATAATTATTTATCGCACTACGTCTTGTCTTATTTTATTTTATTTTAATCTGAATATGCTCAGTTTTTTAGAAATTATAATGTTATTAAATATACTTGCAATTTTTTATTTTCTTGTGTATGTTCAATGTTCATTCCATAAAATACTTTTCATTAATCTATAATACACAAGACGTTTGTCTAGATGCTTTCTTAATTATTTAAAAATAATATTTTTTAATAAAAGGTTGAGGATCGTAAAGTGCCAGAAATCGACAGAACTTCGAAGCCACATATGACTCCAAAAGAAAATCGAATTATTAATATAAATAACATTAAACGATCACCAATGATCAGTAAAGATCGTGAAGGAAGAATGGAGCCAGTGTTCAGAGGAGAAAGTGTAAGTACCTTAATATGTTTTTTTTAAATTATAATTTGCATTTGCATATATGCATTTTAGTCAAATTATTATTACTGAGTTTCTTAAAATCTGGAAGATTCTTTCGTAAATTTTAAATTTATTAACTTTCTTATTCAATAGTTGAAAATACCTAAATGTTATATACAGTTATAGATGTTATATACAGTTATAGTGAAATATTAACTGAATTCATTATCTTGCTAAATTCTATAATTTTGTACACGGAAAAGACTGAAAAGTGTAGTCTCACAATGAGCAACATAATTTTGTAAACTAAATAATACATTGTCTGATGAGAATGTAACAAATTACTGAAACATTAATAATGTACATAAACACGCAAGTTCTTTTAGCTTTGAAGTGAGATGTCAATACTGATAGATGATTAACTTCTGTCATGTTTCAAAGACTCAGTTGGCCAGCTTTATCTCTAAAATAGAATGTAAATTCGATTGAGTCGAATCATTGAAGTACTTGCATCCATTAAATTGGAAACGAGTACATTTCAACCTGTTGTTATCAGATTAAATATAGAGTAATAAATTCCGCGATAAGGGCGAATAAATCCAAACTTTATCAGAAATCAGAAACCAGAAACCAGACTGATAATAAATGTTCACGTGACATTACATTCAATATGAGATAATTTTGTTATCACGTGTCAGTTGCCTGGCAGCTCTCCATTCTTGCAATTCGGATAATAGCTTCAAAAATTAATTCAACAATTTCGCGTTTAAATTTTTTTCAAATTATCCTTTGAAATAATGGTGCAAATCAAAATCTTCAGTGTAGTCGACAAAAGTAATCCCGTGAGTATATCAGTTATCGTAAAGAGATTTTGCAGTTGACTGAAGAAAGTGTTGATAAGAAATCTTAAATTGTGATCGTGAAAAATATTTATAATGAAATCCAGATAAACATAAATTTTAAGAGTATATGATACTTTACCAGAAGAACAATTTATTTTCGTCGACTTCACGTTTGCAATAAAAAATATTTTTTTACTAAAACTGGGTTATTTACCTCCATCTGTACGAAACGGAGGTAAATTACCTAATTTTAAGGAAAAATATTTTTTATTGACGGTATAAAGTTTGAGAAACTAAATGCTAATTATTTTAATTTATGTACATATGTCAATGAACTTACTAAATTTAGATATTCAAACATTTCTGAACATTAATATCCTCTTAGCCTGGAAAATTTCGTAACTCTAGCGCCAGTCTGTGTAAAGATATGACGTTTTTATACTCTGCAAATTTAAACGTCATTCTGCAAAGTAAAGTCTTTATAAAGGAGAGGGTTCGATATTAATTCTGTAGTAAATATGTGTTAAAATGCAAAATTAGCGAGTGATATTAATTTTAGTGTCTTTGATTTTATATGTGCATTATATCTTGACCTTGTGCGTTATCTATCATTGCAGCAAACAGTATTTTTCACGATCCAATAAAAATCAGATAAAAAAGAGATCTACATATTACTATCTGGAATCTGGAATCTAATTTTAATATCGAAATAATTAAATAAGAACATTTTACAACGGGAGTGTAATTAATAGTTTCAGACAAAGTTCAAATGCGAAGTGAACTCGTATATTTTAAAAGTGGGTAGCTTGAAATTTTAAAGAACTGATGGATTTAAATACAATGACGCATTCTTTTACAAAACGCGTTTAATAGAAACTTCTGCACGTGTATACGGAAATACTGTTTACTTGTACGATTTCCCAATCCAATTAATTCCAGCGGTCGCTATTTACTACCAGCTGAGTACCCAGTTATCTAGAGAGCTGGTGATCAACTTAGCAAATTAACAGAAAAAATATCAATATATCAAGCTTTCGCACATTTATATGCTGGTAAATTTACAGTAGGAAGAGACTAATATGAACAATAGTGAAGTGTAATTATCGAGAGAAGTTGCAACATAATGTGTTCCACTGTGAAGAAAAAATAGTTAAAACTCTTAAATTTAAAAAGACGTGACTTGGATTTCTTTATTAGTGAATAATTTTGTGTTTTTTTTCTACAATTCTGAAATGGTTTATATAAAAAGAAAATTTATTCCTCTACATATTGTCAATTATTTCAGAAAGGTAATACTTTAGAATCTTAAGGTGACAATTTTAATAAAATAGTTTATTTTTTAAATTATTTATTAACTAACTTTAAACTGCTTTCGTATTCTTGTAGAAAGTATTCACCCAGGTCCAAAATAACAAACATACTGCAATGAATTTAAAAATCTTCAATTTACGCTCATAAAATATTAATTTTCTCAATATAATCTTGTAATTTAACTTATTCTTCTGTTTGCAGCATCCGGGAATCACAGGACTTAAGAATTTGGGAAATTCATGTTACATGAATAGCATAATACAGTGTTTGTCAAACACAGCCAATTTGGCAAAGTACTTTAACGATAATTCCTATGTAGAAGATCTTAATAATACTAATGAGAATGGAACCCAAGGTCAAGTTGCCGAAGAAGTTGCCCATGTGATAAAAGCCCTTTGGCGTGGACAATACAAAAGTATATCGCCTCGTGATCTAAAGGTACGAAAATACAAAAGCTCATAATGATCTCGATTTATGAATAGTTTAAATCTTAGAGTTTGATCTGAATATTTTAGAATTTTTTCATTCTAGGTTGTTATCGGTCAATACAGGCTACAGTTCGAAAGTTACGAACAACAAGATTCTCATGAATTCTTAACTTTCTTATTAGAGTGGATGCATAATGACTTAAAAACGGTAAGATATGTTTTAAATTAACTTTAAAAGTGGAAAATAGAAACCCTTAGATATTCAAGAATAAAATATAAAAGCTATATATGTAATTTAAAAAAAAAAAAATAATTAGCATAAATCTCAAACAAACATAATTACTCATAAACAATCACACTGATTGATCAATTTTTAATTTCCCTGACAGCTACTTGCATTTCTCTAACATTTTTAAAACTTTCCTGACATGTGATCATCCCATATTTTTAACTTGTATACGAATGAAACGTTTATTTTCAGAAACACAAAATTACAGTTAATGATCTTCTAACTCCTGCTGAGCAGGAATGGATAAAAGCGATGAATGGACAAAAATCTATAATTTCACGATTGTTTTTTGGTCAGTTAAAATCAACAATTACGTGTTCTACTTGCGGAAAGAACAGCATCACCTATGAAACCTTTAACAGCTTGACCATGTCTTTACCTCCTTCCACGAAGTGCACGTTAGACGTATGTTTCATGTTGAATATTATGTATTTTAGTTTTTAAATGAGACGAATTCAAGCATATTATAACATTTTTTAGGATTGCATCAGAAAATACGTAAGTGGTCAGAGAGTATCCGGTTGGAAATGTCCACATTGCAAAGCAGAAAGAGAAGCAACAAAGAAATTCGACTTCATTAGATTAGCGCCAATCGTCGTTATACATTTGAATCGTTTTGGTGAAAGTGATGGTTGGTTAGAAAAACGAAACACCCAAGTTGATTTCCCTTTGACAGACTTTAATTTGAGGCCCTACGTAGTAAATGATTCGGATACTGTCGGCAATACTAACAACTCCGGATACAATTACAGTTTATATGCAATGTCAAATCATTATGGAACTATGGAGGGCGGACATTACACCGCATATTGTAAAAGTGCTCCTCAAAACAAGTAAGTAACTTTTTAATCACAATTGTACATATGAATATAGTTGAAATCGATCAGTTTTAATTTTGAATTACAATTTTAGATGGTACAAATACGATGACCACACAGTCGCCGAAGTCTCGTCTAATCAAGTTAAATCGCAGAACTCCAGTGCATATTTATTATTTTACACGTCTTTGCAAACTGGACCTTATTCATATATTTAGGAAGAACTGTCGCTCTCGGAAAATTTTCAAGAGAAACGAAGTACTCTCAGTTATCTCTATCTTATAGAGAGAAAGTTAAGAGGAACTTTCAATGTTTATTTTTTTAAGTAAACATTTTTGAAGTGAAAGCAAACTAAAAATATGATAATAATATGTACGCATGTGCATATTATTACACTATTTTCAGACAACGATCAATATATTTTTTTAATGCATTTTGTTTGTCTAAACTTAATCGTATTATTATTATTGAATATTAACGATAATATCAATATCCTTTTGTTTACAAAAGAAAGATATTAAGTCAATCATCATTGATAAGACGTTCAACGAAAATTGTACCAAAATCATTGTTAATTTATTTTTATTTTCTTGTTTAACGTCTTAAATGTATTTCTACATTTTTTTAACTTATTTCAAATTCGAGGAATATTACTTCCGTACTGCGAACAGTATTTATTAATGTGAATTTTCGAACTCTATTGAAACGAAAATGAAACATTTAGTCTTATCTAAATGAATGTGCATATTTTGAAAGGATAATCATTTATACATCTTTTTCAATTACATACAAAGATCGAGTTGCCATTTTAGTTAACGTAAAATTCTTATACTGTAAAAGGTTAATAATATTTTTATAATTACTGCGAAGAATTAGTGTTATGATGTACAGCTGATGATGTAACACTATCGGATTTAATGTAAAGCTTATGATATTCCATTTTAACGTACTTTAAGATGCAACTGAGTAATAAAAAAATTCATAGACAAATTTAATCGTATTGGCCATGGTTAATCTTATACTTGTATTTTACAAAGTTGCCTGAGATGTATCTTATGCGTATTCTCTCGATAAATATATACTCATAGCATTTGCTTTTTGTGTATAAATTGAGCCAAAAGCAAATAGGTACTTGCATTTCAATCCGATAGTTTTAAGCTTTAGATAGAGCGATATTACCAATACTACTTTGTACAATGTGTAAAAATGTAAATATGTATTTAAGGAACAAGTATTCACCTGTCTCGATTTATTTAAATCGAGTCTAAGAGAGCTTTCATGTGCGAGTGGAGTTTAACAATTTCTTACCATTTTTCTATGAAAAGAAACAAATTGGAAAATATTCAATGCATAGTTTTTAAGGCTCTCACAAGAGAACATATAACTGCTTCGTTGTGCATTGAGTGGTCATCTAAATAATGTTTGTTTTACCTCGATAGATGATTAAATATATACATCGAATTACATTTATTCGATAATGACGTAATTCTGTATAATTATTATTTCATGAATGTTATATTCAAACTTGCATTTTGTATTATCACATAATTTTTATATCTTTCTAAAGTTCCAAAATCGCACTGCTCGTGTACATCTTGCTTGTTTAATATACACTAATGTAACAAAACATTTTCAAAGCATTTGTTTCTTTGTTGACTTAGAAAACTTTATTGTTGAATTATATTAATTTTTTGCGTATATCATTTTTATTGTTGATATTTAAATAAAAAACATTAATATTATAAACAACAAATATTAATAACATTAATATTTTAATACTGTATAACATACATTCATATTCTGCATAATGATAAATAATTCGAAACCTTAGAGAAAAATTGTTCCTTGATTGTGTAGAGAAATTTATTAAACAAGAGATTTTCTAAGACTTTTTAATGCAGTAAAATTTTTTTAATTTAGTAAAATTATTTCTGCACCTTAAATTGTACGTTTGAATCCAGTTGCTTTGATTTTAAATTCGAATTCTGTAAATTTCAACAAATTCCCTCTCTCAAATGTTACATCAATTGCGTATGCGTATTTCGTATGAAATAATATTCTTCAGCATTTTAAATTACGCGCCACTAACAACCAATCAAATCAGAGCGTAACGCATGCGCAGTAGTTATCAAGTGACTCTTGAGAGAGTTGCTGATGAAAGTCGCGGTCGTGAACTTTGCGTCTAAAAATTGTGTTTATAGTCGGCGTTTGTAAGAATTTCGTGTCGAGTTGTTTCTTAAGACTACTAAAAACTAGATTCGCGAAGTAATTGGTTAAACATGAAGTGATAACAAAATGTGTGCCGAAGTAAAAAATTGAATTCCGTTAGGTTATATTTGTTCGTCATTATCACCATTTTCGTCTTTGTTTCCGCGGGTTTTCTGAGTACGTTGAGTGCAACCAAGCAGGACTTGACTTCCGTAGTTTTGAAGAGAGTTGCTGATTGGCTCAAATGGTTAAATTTCTAGGAAATTGAAAATTTTCTGACAATACGTTGGAATGGGAATACGTCTTCGATCATTGTTAGTCCCGCTAGTGTTGTGAATCTTCGTAATATTTATCTACATATTCGGACTTGGTGTGCACCAAATTGATGAACAGCCTTTTGTCTTCGTGTTGATTAGTTCATTTGACTTGTGCGTGTTAAACAGACAATGGAGATAATCTAAATCGGTCGCGACTGTGCTTTTACCATTTCAACCCCAATCGTATCAAAATCACGTTTATGGTTCGCGTTTGTAGGAATTTCCTGTCGAATTGTGTGTTAAGACTATTAAAAATAAGATTCGTGAAGAACAAAATGTTTGATGATTATAAAATTGAATTCTATTACATATGGGTTATGTTTCATTGTTAGTACGCTATATAGTACGTTGAGTGCAACCAAACAAGATTTGACTTGTGTAGTCCTGAAGAAAGATATATCGGTCGCTGATTGGCTCAAATGGTCGAATTTTTGAAAGAAGAAAATTTGAAAATTTTCTGAAAATACGTTGCAATTTGCAATGGAATTCGTCATTTCGTCCTCGACCCTCGTCTAGTAATGTGCGTGTTGTAAATCTTGGAGGTCGCGTTCATAATATTTATTTATTCTGGGACTTGAGAGTGTGGTGGCAGGTTGAACAATGTTTTGCTTTTGTGGTAATTAAAAGTGATTTGACTGAATTTGCGTGTGAAGTAAACAATCGCTAGTATATGTGTTCGTGATTCTTGTAAGTCAAGACAGGTCAAGACCTGCAATTTTTCTAGGATTTGGGACAATGGCGATAGAAATAAACAGTCGTTCGGGTTTGTGAATAAGTGAATAGATAATCGGAAGGCGATGCATTCTAGGATTTAGGAGTGCGTAGATAGAATATACGCAATAATTCGCGTTCGTGATCATTATTAGGTGATTTCACTTGTGCTTGTTAACTACAAAATGGCGACAATATAATTCAGTCACGACATTTGTAGTTTCGTGTCGCCTTATTTTTTCAAGTAAAGTGCTTCAGAAGAACAACTGTATAGAATCGAGCACAACAGAGTGGTATGTTATTTTTCATATAAAGCAATATATGTTTAAAAATAATATTTTTTCCAATTTATTATGTTTTGGGTTATTATTTGTGTGGTGCCTAAAAAATTTATTTTAATCAAATAATTTTGAAAATGTTATTATATTACTTTATTTATAATATTCTTTCTTTTTCAGGTGCATTATTTTTACAAATCAATTAATGGACAATGGATCAATATGGGGTCTAGAGCGTTTCCCAGGTGAAGCAATTTTACGTTCAGATCGATATCTCGCTACGAAGATCTATTGAATATACGATCAAGTAGTGTTGAAGCTGGTCAACAAATGTTGCCGGTAGGTTTTCACAATTTTTGTGCGAATATGTTTCCATAACTTGCTATTTTAATTCCTAGTTTTTCATTTTACAATATTTTTTTATCTTATTTCAGTATTGGCACATAACAAACAAAGTCTATCGCTCGAAGAAGCTCGATATCGCTACGAAGAAGATCTATTGAATACACAATCAAGTAGTGCTGAAGCAGATCAACAAAGGTTACTGTTGGTTTTCACAATTTTTGTGCGAATATGTTTCCATAACTTGCTATTTTAATTCCTAGTTTTTCATTTTACAATATTTTTTATCTTATTTCAGTATTGGCACATAACAAACAAAGTCTATCACTCGAAGAAGCTCGATATCGCTACGAAGAAGATC